>PVKA01019957.1:0-20714 GCA_004027165.1 Ctenomys sociabilis
CAGAGGAAAGAGATTGAAGTTCTAAAGTGTGCCTGGGGAGAGTCACATGAAGAGAAAACTTTCTCTCAAGCTCTCACAGAGAGCAATCTGGTCAAGCATTGGCCGTGACTCATCCACATGGATGACACAGACAAAGGAACTACAGAATAATGTACAGGACTACAAGATAAACCCTGAGAGGACTTCAATGACCACATAGCAAATATAAAGTTCTTGTGTTGGTATATAAGTCTTGATCTACCTAGGTCTTAACCATCCAGCAGAAAAGTATAAAAATGAAGTATACATCGTGAGCCCATAATGTTAAGCTGAGCTGTAAATGGATATGGTCAACAGTTTTTTTGAATAACTCACTATGGTTGTAGAATGCTGGACTGTGTTGGAGTGTGGTGTCGAGTTCAAGTACCTAGGTAGTTGAATGTCAATGGAGTGCCCACTTTTGACAGGTGTAGACAAAGGAAGGGGTGTAGAAAGAAAAAATCATGATGTGTGTGTATAGACAGTAGAGTTGGGATAGATAATGCTGTGCTTCTACATAATTCTATGAGAGGCAAGATCTGCACTAATGGTGGTTGGACAGGATATTATGTCAGCTTTTAGGGCTATGGTCATCCACTAGGTCAATAATTATTGAATTTTTGATATAATTCAGGTATAAAAAAATAAGATAAGTAAGCAACTACACTCTTAATTCACTGATAAGAGATATCTGCTAAAATAATATCTGTAAACATAGTATCATGTATGCACCTTGTACAATACCAAAACGTTATGAAAACAGTTTGCAATGTATTAACTGATTGAATGTGTATGGTTAAGGTGTCTTGAAACTGTCTGATTGACATTTGTATTTTAATAAAATAAAAATAAATGAAAAAAAAATAATAAAAATAAATAAATAAATAAATATAGGGATTGATCAAAAAAGATACAGTCAACAAATGAGAGGCATTTTCTATTATCAATTACCAGTATGCCCACAATTAGCTGATCTCACATCATGGCACACACTACACGTAGGAGTCCTTGCATTTGACTTTGACGTTGTATTTTGATACAGTGGTTCAAATAGGGGATTCATTCCTTTATTGTAGGCTGTGTTGCTAAAAATAAATCTTGAATTTATAAGTCAGAGAAAGCATTTGTTCTGTGTCAATTACAAATTCTAAATCAAGGAGATTTTCTTATATCTACACATTTCTACCTCAAAAGAGAGACAGAAAGAATAACACATGGTGACTTCTTAATCTAAATGAATTGAAATTGATTATGTTCAATAAATATGATTCTATAGTACCATTGTAGTAAAGTGAAAGCTACAGTGCCACATTTCTAAAAAACCAAAAAATAATGGTATGCATTATTCATTTGATCATTTAGAAAATTGGGGCTCTTGTGAAGAGTTTCAACATGAAATTGGAAAGGTAAGTTGACTTATTTAGAAAACAAAGTATCAATAAAATATTGAAATTCTTTGCACAGTGATGTGTTCAGTAGAATATTATTATCAATTGACTTCCTTAAAAACAGAAGGGCTTAGCCCCTTTCATGGGATCCTTCATATTTCTGATATGTGTACTATGTCTAGCTTTAGCCCAGCTCACCTAATCTTACTGATCAAGATCAATGTGAAGTACAACAAAGACAAAACTAAACAAAAATCAGTGTATGCGTGTCATACTTGATAGTAGAAAAATCACTAAAAATCATAAATATAATTTAAATCCACAAATGAAGCAGCATTATATTTTAGATATACAAGGTCTAAATCAAAATACATTTCAGTTTTTAATTATATGGTTACTTTGTCCTCTTCCTTTTTTTCTTTCATGAATTCACAGAACATTTATTTCTTGTACATTATTAATATTATATTTTTCTAGTGATGGTATAGGAGTACCAAGAAACCCTAGAATTTTTTAAAATTAGTTTACTGAATTATATGACCTTAGTATAGAGAACAGGAGTACACTATTCAGTAAAATAAATAGAGTCTGGAGACTTGAGTCCAAATTACATTTTTTTTTGAGACAGGGTCTCACTATGCAGTTCAGGCTGGCCTTAAGCTCACTTTGTAGCTCAGGCTGGTCTCGAACTCACAACAATCCTCTGCCTCAGCCTCCCGAGTGCTGGGATTACAGGCATACGCCACCAAAAGAAAGTTAAAAAAATTTAAATTCACTTCTTCTTGCTGATTGAAAAGAATGATTAAAAAACTATCATTTGGGTGTGGTGGCACAGGCAAGTATGTATGACCAACGCTTGAGAAACTGAGGGAGGAGGATCAAAATTCCCATCCCAGCTTTATATATATATATGATATTAGATATATATATTAGATAGTAGATATAAGATATATATATATTATATATATATGCATCAGTATATTTATATGAGACAGAGAGAGAGGCTCACAATGCCCCCCAGAACAGCAGCTGGAGTGCAGGGTATGGGGTCTCCTCACAGGTCTCCTCAACTCCACCACTTCCTGCTGCCCTGCACCTGGCATTTCATGTGTGCAGATTGCCAGCCTGGCTTTGAAGACATTTGTATTTGCAACCTCTCCTCAAAGAGGAATGATGAGAGCTTTTCCTTTTTCGTGAACTCTTCTAAAACATGACTCTGAAGAAATGTTTTAGCTGAAAAAAATACAATGCTATTTTTCTTGAAGAATTCCTCTGAAAGAAGAACAGCTATCTCATTAGAAGGGATTCCCAGTAAAAGAACTCCTGGCATCTTGGGTTTACAAATTTCCACCTGCATGACTTTCTGTTACCTGAATCCAGATACTATTAATATCAATGAGTTATTTTTAAAAAGGGGCTAAGAAAGGAGAAGCTGGAAATAGTGCTGAACATTACCTGTAAGTGATAGTGTATGAGGGTTGATGCTAAACGGAAACCAGCTAAATCTCTGGAACGAGGAGAACAGAGATACAGACATAGAAGTTCAAGCAATAAACTGATAGCCTGAAAATAAAGCATCCTGTTTCTCTAACAAGAATTAAATGCCACACATTATAGCTTCTTTGAGGTTGTGTTGTGGCCATGAATAGAGAAATAAGATGCATTCATGAGCTTCTAATTCACAGAAAGTTGTGTCCTTGGATAAAACTGTAATGAATACACCATTTCATTCATGTTTTCTAAGATACAAAGCAATGTTTTGTTACATATTTTAATATTATTTTTGCGGCTTGGCACTATTTACTAAAAGTACTTATAAATAGTTATTTCTCCACAATGTCTTTTTCAGTATTTATTACATGTTCAATAGCTGTGTAAGTGATTAAGAGGGAAACCAAACTAAATGAAGGAAATAAAAAACACTAGCCTTTAATTGTTTTAACATATAATTGGAAAAGAAGTCAGATGATACATAAGTAAATCAGTAAAATATATATAATATATAGAATAAAAAACTATAGTGAAGGATTGCATTTTAGAAGTACTAAAATATTTTAAATTTAATATTTTATTTTAGTTCAATATTAAATATTAAATTTAATATTTTATTAATACTAAAATAAAATTATCCCTCTCACTTTGGACCATTACTGTCATTTCTTTTTTAAGCAGTTCTGGAAGGTTCTGGAAGTTCTTTTTGAATGTCTGTAGTTGTACTGTCACTGCTGCTTGAATGTTCTGCACTGATTCCAAAGGTTTACCTTTCAAGGCCACTTTGAGAAAGAGACAGAAGTGTTACAGTGGCATTTCTGGTTAATAAGGGAATGGGACCACATCAGAATATTTTTAGGGGCTTTTATTTCTGGTGTATGGCACTTGGCAGCAGCATTCATTGTATTTTGTTATTATATAATTCATAAAGATATTCTCAGAAGAAGACTTCCAGAATTGCCTCAGAAAATAGTCAGACAAAGGGAAAAGAGTGTTTAATGCGATTATTTAAGAGGGAGTAGTAGTAATGTGTATGCGTGTGTGTAGGGGGTGGTGGTAATGTTTTTAAAAATTAAATATTCACTGTATTTTTAAGTGTATCTTGTATATTTTGTCAGGTATTCATTAGTGCTGTGAAATAAACTAATCAAAAAAAAAAAAAAAAAAAAAAAAAAAAAAAAAAAAAAAAAAAAAGAGCAGTAGATCCAGTGTAATGCAAACACTCAGGTGAGGGAGCACGTCTTTGAGAATACAACTTTTGAACAAAAGGAAGGGGAATGAGAAAATGCAGCAAAGTAGTACAGGAGGTGAATGTAAACAGCCAAATGGGGTAAGATGACATTGATGTGCCTTTCATGCCACTTCAAAGACATTGGTATCACTGTATGCACAATTTGAAGCCAGCAAACAGTTCACACACAAATATAGTTTAAGCTGATTCTTAACTAGGCCACTTAAACTGCTGTGTTGAGTACAGACTGAGGTGAGCCTGAGGCAGAATTAGCAGCACCAGCCAGAGGTCTCGTCCAAGAATCCAGTTGGAGACAACGGCTGTGAGAATTAAGAAGAGCATGGAATGCTGTGGGAAGAAATCATGCTATAGTTTTATTTTGAATTTGAAAATAAGGAATTCTTGATGAATCAAATGGGGTGTGTGAGTGAAAGAGAGGTACCAAATACAGCTCCAAGATTTATCACTTGTGCAACAATAGTAGATGGATGGGTAAGACTTTGGAGGGGCCAGTTTTATTGGGAATTGGCAAGAAAACAATCTTGACGATAATAATTTTGAGACACCTGTTAGAGACTTCAACATCAACGTCTGGAAATCAAGCAAGGACAATCTGGAGGTGTAAATGCAATTCATAAGGTTGTGGGTGGTTCAAGGGCCAGGAGGCTGCGAAATTCCTAGGTAGGGAAGGCAGATGAGAAAGGAAGGCACTTGGAGAAAGGAGATGGGAAATGGCTTAGTAAAGGACCATGAGATGAAGGCAGAAAATAAATATGAAGAAAACTCAGGAGTGGGGAGCACACAATCAGTCACATGACAAAGTCAGCTGTGGAGGCAAGAGCAGAGCTCTGAAGGAATAAAACCAGTCCTCTTCACTCAGTCATTCAGAGATCAATAACAGTTTACTGAAAATGGTTTTAATGGGGCAATAGGGGCAGAAGAGTCACATGATGGTTCAAGAGAGAATGAGAAAAACAAATGGATACACAGAACAGAGTTGATTATACCAACAACTAATCACACACAAACAATGTAATCACATCAAATACCTGATTTAAAAGAAAATGCAAAGTGGAAACAGGTGAAAAATCACAAACTAAAATATTCTTCACATATAGAATTTTTTTTATTTTTTATTGTGAATGAGAAAATAAAATATTCTTTCGTCTAAGCAAATGAGATGATTTGACAGTCATACAAATACAGCATCTCCTTGTATCTTCTATAGTAACTCTAAAGTATCTTTCTTCAATAGATAAAGAGCTGGTAAATCTAGTAAGAACAGAATATCTAAAGAAGGAAAGGTTATGCTATACATATTTATAACATCATCACACATATACATTTATATTCATAGACAATACCAAAATAAAAAGACAAAGTAATATGTTTGAATGTTCCTATATGCTAAGCTTATAGAAAGTCATGATTCATGCCCACATGCATAGTTATTTAAAACTAAAAGTTTGAATTTTACAAAATGTGCTAAACGCTTCAAAAATCTTTATTATATGTAACTTGATACCAAAAATTTCTCTCATACATATTCAAATAGTTGATGAAGCAAATTATTTTTGCCTTAGTGAACATAACTGCATAACTAATGAAATGCACCCCAAATTATGGTATTTTGGAGAAGTAAAGATTACATGTCATTAGAGAGATTATGGAGTGTTTGTCAGAGGTAATATTTGGGCAGCAAAACTGAAAGTGTGATTTGCGTACCTCCCGAATATCCCTTTGATATTTAGTGTTCATTTCTTCTGTTTTAATGAGATCCTTTCTCGCTGTCTCTGCTTCCTGTTCCACTTCGCCTACTCGGGAAGAAAGAGCAGCTAGGCGTTCTTTCATTTGGGCCATTTCATAGTTTTGCTTTTCAAGTAATTCTTGTAGTTCCAATATTTGACTAGTTTCATCAGTTGAGTCTATGGAGCCATTGGACAGACGCTGCAGGAAAAGACAAGACATGGCATTTAGAGATTCATTATCTTCACTTTGAAATGTAAAAACTTAAATTAATCTAATACCGCTTTCATAATGAGAAGTAAGACATTTTGAAGAGTGAGTTGTAGAGAACAACTCTGTTTGAAAACTTTTGACATTAAAATAGGAAAGTTTTGGCTATTTTCAAACAAATTTAACACATTCACATGTATTTAAAACTTATGTGTATATACATGTACTTAATATGTGTATTAATGTTTATATGCATGGAAACAGATACATGCATGTATATAAAACTTTATATTTGAAACAGCACAAATCTGTTTTTAAACATCACATTAAATAAGTAGTTACTATTTTTCATTTATATATACTTTATTATTGATAGACATACTAATACAGCACAGCATGTTATTTTCTATTGCTATGTAGGGGAACAAGAATTGTCTAGTGCTTTTCATTGTTATTCTGAATCCTTTGGCAATTTTTAAACTTTGTTATAAATAGTCATAAAATGATATATGCAATTATTTTTTAAAGACAGTTATCCCTCTAGTGATTTTGGCTTAGCTAGAAGAAATATACTACAGAGAACTCATGATTTCTTTATTGCTACCAATACAAATCACACCAATACAATCTATAGGAAGGAAGCTTAAAGCAGTTAAACATTCTTGAGGCTAACATTTTCACATTTGATAGGACTAAAATGTGTTCCCTGGATAATTTTCAAAATATATAAAGAAATCAAACAACTCAGTGGCAAGAAAACATCCAGATTAAGAATAGAGAAGTGATTTATTTCTCAAAAAAAGACCTACAGATGGCCAGCAAATATACAAAAAATTCTCACTATCACGTATCATCAAGGAAATGGGAACTAAAGCCACCATATAGGTCCTCCTCCCTGTAGGATGGCTGTGAGCACAAGGTGAAATGGCAGCAAGTGTTGGCAAGAGTAACAAGCTCTGGGTGAGGGACTCTCCCACATTTCAGTAGGAGGGCCAGTTAATTTTGCTACTATTGAAATCAGTATGGTGTTTCCTTGAGAGAAAAACCCTAGAAACTTAACTAGGCTATGACCTAGCAATCTCACTTCCAACCCTAAAACCAAGAAATGAAAATCAGTGTGGCAAAAACATGTCTGCCTGTCCACACTTATTGCATCATTATCTGAAACAGGCAACACAGAAGCTCAACCCCAGTGCTTGTTATCTGATGAATAAAGAAAAAGTGATGTGTTCGCAAAGAGAATAGTATTCAGCCTTAAAGAATACCTTATCATTTTTGACAACAAAAATTCGCTGTAGAGGCTAATATGTTGAGTGAACTAAGCTAGACACAGAAAAAGTGTCAGCTCAGAGGGAGAACAAGTGCTAGTGACACTGGACAGCATGGTGACAATCAGGTAACAATACACTGCATATTTCCAAATTACTGACAGAATCAGTGTTGAATGCTGTTACCACAGAAAATGATAAGCGCTTGAGGTGATATAATTTTTACTTTGAAGGGAAATACAGTTACTTGTTAATTACATAAATAAAAAAAAGAAAAGAAGACTTCTTAACCTAAATTCCTTGGAGAAGTTTTGTGGTGTGAATAGCACAGTAGTTAGGGAGAAATAATTTCTGAATGGAAAACACAACCATGTAGAAATAAGAAAGTACAGACAAAAGGCAAAGAAGGTACAGTGAATCCTGCCACATCTGAATGTCACGAATTTGTTCCAACATTATAGATATAATAGGAAAAATTTTGAACATTAGGTAAGTTTTGTGTCTGTTATGTGCATTTTATATCAGAGAGGCACCGACGAAATACAGAAAATAGCACCTAGCAGATCCACGTCCGGTAGGAAGCACAAAATCCCTAAGTACACATTGTGCATTAACAACTGACTACATTGCCCTGAAGGTGTTGTAAATTTACCCATCCACATCAGTGTTAAACTCTCTGTCTGACCCCAGGTACTTCTTCATTCCCACTTCAAAATAAATGGGAGCCTTTAACCCTTCTGGTGGCTGCTTTGTGGAGAAGAAACTTTATATCATTTTCACAGTCAAAAGCCATATCTATCTTAGTACTTAATACAGTTCTAAAACAACAACAAAAAAACTGTGTTATGAAATTGTGTTTTATTAGTTTTGTCTTTTTCCTGTGATAACAAAGTTTTAAGTTTTATTTGTAAACCCCATTTCTTGCATTAGTCCAATAGTTTTTCTTCCTCCCTCCTTCCCTCCCTCCTTTCCATTTATTTTTATTTTTTATTTATTTTTGCTTTATTTTCTTCTGCTCCGTGATTTGAGAGAGGGCCCCAGAGAGGTGCAAAGGCTGCCTAGTGGCTGGCAGGTTAGGCTGAACCTCATGCCCCGTGTCGCAGGAGCCCCTCAAAGGCTGCCTTGTCGGGCTGCGGGTGAGCCTCCTGAAGAGGTGCCCACCCGCGGGGCCGAGAGCCTGCCAGCCTGTGGAGGGGGCGCGGTGGCCTCCTGGCTTCTTGATGAGATCCTTTTCCTCTTCTAGGAAGCAGCTTTCCGTGGAATCATAGCCGTACTCTGTCTTGGCACAGCCCAAGGCGTGAAGAGCCAGAAGAGCTTGGTTCAGGTTCTTCGTTTGAAGAGCTTGGGTCAGGGCAGCCTCCGCGGTGTCCACGTTCTGCTCTCCTCAACCTCAGACTTCTGCACAGCCTGAAAGAGAGCGCAGCCACAGCGCTGGTTTTGCATCTTCAGGAGACGCTCCGTGCCCTTGTTGCTCCTTAGCCAACGTGCGAGAAATGGCCCTTTGCGCAGCCAGAGCCGCATCGTCACACTGGCTCAGCGATGAGGATGGCCCGTGAGTGCTCGCACAGGGGGAGCCGGAAGGCAGCCTCCACCCCGCGGAGTCCTGCTGAGGAGCCGGAGCAGTCAGCAATAGGGAGCGACCCACTACAGGGCACTGTTGGCCCATCCTGGGAGGAGATGGTCTGGGAGGGACGAGGGTCTGGAACCCTGTAACTCGAAGGTGGATGGAAGACAAAGGGGAACCCCAGCTCTGCTCCCTGCAAACACTTAAAGCGAGAGACAGATCCCCCTGAAGCTCAGCTGTTTCTTATGGATACATCAGTTAGTTTGTATTACTGTGCCTGTGTTCTCTTGAAATTATACGTGGAACCTAAAAGATATGATTTCGAAGATTATAGAATGCTGACTGGCATTTCTTTATGTGTGTATTTATTTGTTTTCTACAGTGAGGTTGAGAAGTGACACACAACTGATTCACAGTATAAGCAGGAGAAGGACAGAAAGGCAGTAAAAATAAAAATAAATGCAGAGAAAGAAAAATCAGACAAATGGCAAGAAGAGTTGAAAAGTCTAATAATCTAGCACAACAAGAGCGAGGACAAAGGATTTGATAGAGACAAACAAAAGAAGACAAAAAAATTAAAAGGTCAGAAAAGACCAAGGCAACACAAACAACTTTTTCCAGCTGCCAATAGGATTCTATTCTTTGCGGGAAGGTAGAATTTTGAGTAAGTATGAATTACTTCTAAGTTTTCAACTAAGGATATTTAAAGTTCTGACAAAATCCCTGCAAGATCAGAGCTCTGGTTTATGAAGCTGGCAGCTGTTCCGGAGGCTGTGTGACTCCCGGGCCAGTGGTGCAGAATGCTGGCCCTGGGAGCTTGCAGTCCTTTAAGGAGCTTCCTGCCTAGACTGCTGAGCTCACTCCTCAGCATCAACCGGGCCAACAAGAAGAGAGAAAAAAGGCTGGACGGAGGAGTAGCTGACAGGTGTCACACACACTCTGGTGCTTCCACACATTTGTAACATCATTTGCTCCTTTTATTAGGTAAAATTCAGCGCCTGTTATACAATAAATCTGTGACCAGATGGCCAGTAATAGCTTCAAAAGGATTACATCTGTCAATTCAATTTGTAACTCCCCAGATGACTTAGTGATAAACAGGATCCTCTTGTGAACAGTGTTTACACATGATGCTAATAAACTGAAACAAACAAACAAAAAAACATTTCTGAAAAAATGCTTCTGGTAAATAAATGAAATTTTCTGCTATACTGAAGCAATGAAAAAGAACACACTACTGATAGGTCAGGACCCAAAGTTTTGCAGGCACCTTGCACCAAACACTCTCCCTCTTGGCACCCTGCCCCCAAGCTCTCTCCCATTGGCCTCACGCAGAGATAATCCCAAAACTGCAGAACAGGTCTACCTGACTCTGTAAGAAGCAGAATTCAACCACAAGGAAAACAAATGATGTCCACCTGTGACCTGGCTGTTCCAGCCTGCAGTCACCCTCCCTAAAAGATCCTGTAAAGTGTCCTGACTCCCTTTACTGGGGACTGTCTTGGTCCAGGTGAGCCTCCAATGAACCTGTTTTCCTCATGTCAGAATGTCTGGTCAGGCTCAGTGTGGGTTCAGCTGCCCTGATATTGGCCTGTCAACTACCATGTCTACAGTAAAATACAATGAACCTCAAAAACATGATCTAAGAGTAGAAGAAGAAAATACAGCATGTGTTATTCCATTCAGGAAAAGGCATTTCTAACATACAGAACCAGAAAAGCTGGTAGGCTATGGTCTGGATCTGGGGAGGGGAAGCAGTTGATGAAAAAGGGCACAAAGGTATCTCTCATGGTGACGGGAAGGCTCCGCTTCTTGACTGGGGTTGTATTTTCAGGTTGTGTGCCCAAAACTGTCTGTAAATTATATGTTAATAAAGTTGCCTTGCAAACTATAAAAAATAACTAAAATGCCAAGTTTTGCCTTGAAAAGCTCATTTCTATAACTGAAAATATTCATTTTGAATTGTGGAAATGTAAAGAACTTGGGAGAAACTGAGGTACATGCTCTCATAGCAATGATCTAAAGTAAAATGTAGAAATATATGTATATATATATATATATATATATATATATATATATATATATATATATATTTGGTACAAGGTCTTTCTATGCAATAGAGACTCCAGGTGGTCCTCCTATTTTCAGTCTCCCCAGTGCTGAGATTACAGGTATGCACCAACATGCCTGGTCTTGGCTGCCAGTTTAGCCTACCCTGGAGTGGGGCTGACATGGCATGTGGTGCCAGGGATCGAACACTGGTCTCTGTGCTTGCCTAAGAGGCACTTAGTTCGCTGAGCTACTTCCCTGTCCAAATGCAGAACGTTGAATTCTCAGTTCAATTCAGGTACACTTTAACTTACTGACTCTAAATGTCTGAGTTAGCAAATTAAAATAGTTCATACTATGTGGTAGAGGCAAATTCATAAATACATAACAAGCATTCATATATATATATATATATATATGTATGTATGTATACATATATGATGTGAATACATATCCATGTAGGAGTATTTATGATATACTTATCTACAAATATATACAAGTATGCTATATATTTGCAAAGCTTTTTAGTGAGGCTGAATGTTATTAATTAGACAAGAAGTGATTATTAATGTACTTTGCTGTCATCAATGTAGTTGCTTGAATTATAGATTTTAACATATAAAATCAAAGCAAAAAATTTAATGTTAACTGCTATCTTCAAAACATTGATAGAAATTAGTGGTATAATAATCTTAGCTTTTACCAGGGAGATGGCTCAGTGGACTAAGCACTTCCCTGGCAAGCGCAAGGGCCTAAGTTCAATAATCTTAGCTTTCCTGTGTACAGGAAAGCACATACTGTGTATGTACTTACACAGTTTTTTCCTTCTGTTTGTTCCTGTCTTTTGCATGCCTATATCCGGTAATCTGAGCAACATGTGTGGTACAGCAATTATTGTTAATTCACTATTCTGTTGTGCTATACCATAACACTTTTATGTTGCTTAGTTTTTGTTTTTCTCTTTAAAATAAAATTTTAAAGATTAAAAATGATTATTACTGTTTTGTGCCCCTGTGGTCATCCATTAAAGTGTTATTCAACATACTGTATTTTAATGGGCTCAGGTGAAAGAAATTTAACTAAATATAAACAGTAGCCAGACAACTGAAATAGAACTCTTAAACTGTTAACATATTTAGTTCTTTAAGTAGCAGATATACACTGTATAGTCTCAGAGCTACCTGAAAATTTGACTATACATGAAAATATTTTTATCTATTATTTTCTCTGATGAGTTTATGAAATATTTATGTTTATTTATTTTTATTTTCCATCCTAATGATTAAATTTTGTGTTTCACAAATGTTAGGCAATCATTCTACCATGGAACTATGATCAGAGCCCTAAAAGCTATGAACTCATTTACCTACTCAAATCACCATATACTTATTTTAAGGAGAACTTGCTAAATACTTTTACAACTTCAGAGTGGAATGTTCATATTAAAACTGTGATTTGAATTTTAGAAAAAAGATTACTTTGCTGTTTTTCCACATCATCACTATCTTGACATACCTTTAAAACTGTGACACTTTAACTTCAGTGATAAATGTCTAAGTTACAGGCAAAGTAAATGTTTATTTCAAACAACTTTATGCAGATATAATGTACATATCACAAAATTAACCATTTTAATTCTAACTCTTATTACTGCAAGTTTGAAGTACATAATGATTGTATTCATCACGGGGAGTTATTATATTGTATGTTACACATCTTAAAACGTTAGTAGTGTTTAGTAGGTATCTATATACTTAGAATTGCCCAGTTGTCAACCTGATTTAGTCTGAAACCAATTTTCATCATCCTAAAAAGAAACCATATAACTATTACTAATGTATTATAGTGGGCTCCACTGGTGTCACCGTGTTTGTCACTACACGTTACTTATTCTTGATCATTCACACAAATGAAATCACAGAATAGGTGGCTTGTTTCATTTACTGAGTATTATGTCTTTGAGTTTCATTCAAGGTGCAGCACATTCTCAGTCCTCTTGCTGTTCCTGCTGAATAGCATCCAGCAATATGGGTGTTATTCACATATTCATCAGCTGCAAAGTATTAAATGAATTTACACATTTCAGCTCCTGAGAATCATGTTGCCTTCAACAACTGAGTACATATTTGTGCATAAAAGTGTTCTGTTTTCTCTGCTGTTTTGTCAGAAGCAGAATTGAAAGGTCATGTGGTAGCTCCATGTTTCACACAATGAAGAATCATTTCCCAAGTGGTCATTCCATTTTTAGGTTCCCAAAAGTAATACACGACATTTCTACTTTCTCTTATCTTCACCAAAATATATTGTTTATTATTTTTATAATGGCAAACCTAGAAGTTGTGAAGTGGTATTTTTTATAGTATGAATACGCACTTTCTAACGACTAATAGTGGTGAAAATTTGTGTAGTTGTCAGCAATTTTTTTATTTTCTTTGTGTAGATATACACTCACATTTTTTGTGTATTTCTTAATTCTATTGTCTTTTTATAGTTGAGATATATTAACCTCACATACATGTTTGGATACCAGCTCTTTATCACAAATGCACAGTTTGAAAATAGTTTACCTCAGCCTGTGAATTATCTCTTTACTATTCTGATGTTTGAAATAGAAATGTTCTTAACTTTTTGTATTTTTAATTTTACTGAAGTACAATGCACCAATTTTTTTCTTCATGACTTGTTTTATTTGTGTTATTTCTTAAAAAATTGACCAATACTCTACAAAGAAAATATTCAAGCTTTTAGGTGTAAAAGCATATATTCATGATAAATGAAATTGTTAATTATCAAATACAATAAAGTCTCAGGTGTTAAAATTTGATGTATGTATTATTTGGTTAATTCAGCAGTATTTTTGAGCACTTGTTTTGTACCACATGGAAAGTATTTACTTTTATGATTTTTAAAAATGGGGCAATATGTTCATGACAAGAAAATTCTATAGAGCACAGAAGTGACATACATATAAGGTATTACGTATTATAAGAGTGATACGATGGTTCGCCTTGCTTAATATATAAGTAGCTGGCATAGAAAGGAGACACTCTGTAAGACCCTTTCAGTTAGTTCTCTTAGGATGGATAATTACATTTCAAATCAAATAAGATAAATGTTATAGACCGTGTTCCATGGGTTTAACAACCATGCATCACTAATCTATTTTTAATAACACCTAGCACAAATTGAGAATTTAAAATACTTCAGTAGGTTGGGGCAATAGCTCAGCAGTTTAAGTGCCTGCCTGACAAGCACAAGGAACCAGATTTGATTCTTAGTAACACGTGCCAGAATGTTGGTGTGTGCCTATAATCCCAACCTTGTGGAGCTGAGACAGGAGGATCACTGAGCATTTGAGCAGCATAGTGAGATCCTGTACCAGATAAATAAATAAACAAATAAATAAATAGCATTAAAATATTTTGGAATTGTTTTGACACTAATCCCAGAGACAGAGTAGTTATAACTTACATGTTCTTAAACAAACTGAAAACACTGTTAGACGTTACTATTATTTGTCACTATTACTATTATTTGTCACTAATGGAAGATAGCATATGTTTGTGGATTTGAGGTAGGACAAAATATGAAGATTTGAAGTATAAAGCAGCATATTTACCTATAGGTATAAACAAAAGTTTACACACTAGCACCCCATTAGCTAAATTCTTCCCGTGCTATTCTTTGGATCAATGAATGATTCCAGAATTTATTAGCAAAATAAATTCATAGACTATATTAGCATACAAAATCACTGAGAATTTGTTCTTTCATTCTGTTGCTTTGTACATTATTTCTACCTGAAGACAGTGATATAGTATAGATTTACATTAACTTCACAATGAAATATCTGTACCAGATTTTATTATGTTTTTCTTATTTTTGTGCCTATGACTTACCTCTTTGTCTGGTTGTGTGCTATTTTTATTTTATTTCTACATATCCTTTATTTTCACACAGAATGAAACATCTTCAGACAACTTTCCCTTTCATTATAGATTTTTCAACCCCATGAACACTTACAAGAGTCAGACTATTCATATTAATAGTTGCAGTCTCACAGTAACTTCTTCCCATTCCACTCTATCCAATCCTTTTATTTTTACAGTACTGGAGGGTAAAACCTAGAAGATCATTACTCCACTGAATCCCAACTCTAATTCCATAAACTCTAATTTACTGAATTTTATTTTATTTTTTATGTGTTTTGGTACAGGGTCTCCCTACAAGCTCAGACTCACAGTGATCCTCCTGTTTCAGCCTCCCCAGAGCTGGGATTGCAGGTGTGTGCCGAGCCCAGATTTGGCCCACTTACCATACCCAGGGGCGAGGCCAGTGCTGCACGTGGTTTGGGGAATCAAAACCCTAGTTCCTGTGCTTGCCTAAGCAGGCACTTAGTCTGCTGACCTATCTCATCAGCCCATGAATTTTATGTTAATAAAGCATGAGAAATTTCAATTCAGTGCTCTCATGGTTAATGTTAATAATCTGCAGAACTTTAAAAATCTTGCACACATTACAGTATGAAATACACACATTGGCTGGTCCTATGAAAAAAAATCATCTGCAAAATTTTTTAAACAATCTGTAGTTTGAAGAGATGAGGTCGAGTGTGTGTATGGTGACGTTTTAATTTATATATCTTTATTTAGTGGGAGAAAGTCAATAAAAGCCTTCAAGTATTTCTTTGTTCAGCCCTATGGTAAAGAAGTAACACTGATAAGGGGTTTTCTTCCTGGGTAAATCACAAAGTACTTCATTTAGATGTGGAAATACAATTCAAAAAGGCATTTATACACCAGAGGGAGAATACTCAATAAAAACTTCACAAAAAGTATTTTTCACATCGTCTTGATATTAAGTAGGGGTGAGAGTCATTAGACATAATACCAGAAAGCCTCAAGGGAGATAGGAAAACTAAGAATGCTCTTCTTTCAATTGTGAGGTCCCGTGTTATTTTCTGATAGACTAAAATAATGTATTAAATCATAAGAATCCCATTAAATCATAATCATAAGAAGAGTTTACAAGGAGAACTTTCCTCACGCAAACAGAAGTTACAGACCAGGACCCGAGTCCAGCAGGTTAGGGATGTTGGTGTGTGCAGTGTCTATTTAGAAAATGAGCACTCCTTCACAGAAAACCATCTGGCAGGCATTGTTGCGGATCATGATGCAAAACCAGGGCAGTGAGTGGCATGAGGTAGTTTTACCTGCTGTGATGTTAGTGGGTTATTGCTATGCTGTATGGATGGTATTTGAGGGAATGCCTACCTGTATTTTCAAAAGTGATAATTTGAAAATTCAGATGATGAAATAAGTAGTTTTAAAAGTGGTCACTTACTTGCTCTTAATCACATTTTTCTGTTCTCTTCTTACATTTTTTTTTTTTTTTTTTTTTTTTTTTGTGGTACCGGGGATTGAACTCAGGCCCTTGTGCTTGCCAGGGAAGGGCTTATTCCATCTCCCCGGCCCCTCTTCATAAATTGTTTATAAAAGTACTGGTCTCATTGATCTGCTTAAGTATTCAGGCTTCTTGAATAATTGAAGCAGAGCTTGAGTGATCACAAGAGAACTTTACTAGATTTCCTGTTATTTAGATTACTTGGACTCTCCTGTACTTTAGCTAAATGGTTAAAAGAGACCTCAGCTTATCTGACTCTCAATCAGGTCAGAAAAATTATACATAGAAAAAATTAATGATAGACACAGGAATTATAAAGATGAATCAAGCACAAGTATGTTTCATCTTCTATATTTTAAAAATTTATTTCTACCAGAGAAATGTATGCATGCTTAAAATATAAAAATAAAAGCTCTTAGAAAACAAGTAAAGCCCAGTATATGAAGTATCACATAATGGAAAAATTTATTGGAAGATATTGTTTATTTATAGCATGATTACTATACCTGTTTTTCTTATTTTACTAATAAATTAATATTAATATATAAACATGCTATAAATTTTTAAACATTGATTTGACAGCCAGCACATCTATTATTTCTAAGAGTTTCTTCTGCTATTAGACTTGTGTGGTGGGGTTCAGGGCCAAACTCAGGGTCTTTGCACTGGGATACATCCAACTCTTTGATAATTGATATGTTCAGACATATGTTTTAAAATATTACTCCAATTCATGCTTTTTTCTAAACTTTCATTGGAAATTGATCACATACATCAATGAAATAAAATAAATAAAAAGTATCATTTTTACACAGTCATATTCTACCATCTATGTAATCTTCTGATACTTTAAAAAAAATCAAGGTTACCCCTGATTTGGATCTCACACTGCTGGAGTGGTCTGGAAATATCTCTATACAAATGTAAATCACAGCATCTAACATAGCATCATTACTTTAAATTGGTTTCAAAGGTCTTAGGAATATCTCATACAACATAAGTATGTTGCACTGGCTGCAGTGCCGGTGAGGGAGGGCAGGCAGAACATCTGAAGCTAGTGTAGGAGGATCTGGGAAGCAGTGATATGACATTGCTAGTGTTGGACATGTATGGGGGACTTGCAGATCCTGAAAGCTGGGCACCAGACTCAGCCACCTACATTTTCCAACACTGCATGAGTTCCACAGCTCACAGAACCGTGACACTCAATGCAGAAAGAAGCCCATCACTCAATTCCCTTGTCACTGCCAGAAATGATGGGATCCTCCTCTAGATTACATAGGGGCAGAGAACCTGGCACAGAGAAGGTGACTCATGCCATTTTGAATGAACTATACAGAACCCATGATAGAGTAGAGAGTCAAAATAGTGAAAAATGGTCATATTCTAAGTTTATTTTGAAGGTAGATAGAATTTCTATTTACCTTCACTATGATGTGTGGTGAGAGATAGAGTGCAATGTTGATTCTACACTCTAGTGTGAGCTATTGAAAAGTTTCATTTCTGTCTGGAGATAGAAGACGGAGCAAGGCTTTGATGATGCATAGATGAGCTTTGACATTTTAAGTATGCAATGTCTTTTAAAAAGACATTTGGGGATATTCAACAGGTAAATCAGTGAACATTATTTAGTTTAAGGATCTAAACTACAAATAGGCATTCATTAGCCACTGGCATATGAATGGTATTTAAAGCTATAAGACTGATTCAAGGGCCTGAGGAGATGGCTCAGTGGAATAAGCGCTTCCCCGGCAAGCACAAGGGCCAGAGTTCAATCCTCGGTTCCACCAAATACAAAGACCAATTGAAGTGACTGGAGAGGCTCAAAGAGAGAAGAGAACAGGACCCTGAGACTTTTCAGTGCTGAGAATAGTGTGGCTTCCCAAAAGTCCAATGAACAAGGAGTATCATGGAGGAAAAAGTGATTAACTAACCAACTGCAAGGGTTAGGACTAACCTATAATGCTAAGTGTGTACACACTTAGCAGTGACCATGACGGGAGCAACCTCTGTGGATTGGTGTGGGGAAGACATTGTTGGAAGCAACTCACAAAAAAATAGAAAGAAAGAAACTGGAGACAACCCTTGAAAACAGTTTTCTTGCCAAGAGGTGTAAAAAATAGACCAATGGCAGATGGTTGACATGGAGCTAAGTCAATTTTTTTTTTCCTCTTTCTGACTTGAAAGTATTTTATATATTAAAGGAGCAGAGAAAGAAAACACTGAGAACAAAAGAAAGAAGACTTAGCAATGCTGGAGAAATATCCCTAGCCATGTGATAGCTGAAGAGATTCAAATGGTATTTAAAAAGGTGTTTGTCTTACGTTTAGTTTTGGAAACATTTTGCACCCTCATACTTAATAAAATAAGCTCTTTCATCTTCTAAGATACATGGACAGGTTGTTTAAAGTAAGTGCTTGTATTTGAAAATCCATTACACCTAGTACTTTATATGCTATCATTTTTCACCCTCAGGTCATTTTTAATCTTTGCACAGTTGTTAAGTATCTATCTCAGCTCCTTCTGCTCACAAACCTCTATGACTTTGATCCAGTAATCCTTGTTCTATAAATATCTTGGGATCAAATTAAATGACTGACAGAAAAGCACGTTTCAAAATTCAGAAGACATTTATTCTGGTTACTTTTCTGACTTTATTGGCTTCTAGCCTCTTTGTTAATGAACTTTCCAGAGAGGTTTGAAAAGATGATTCACTGGTCTTCAAAGTGTCACAGTTAGGAAAGAAGGAATCCTCTGTAAAATATCTGGCTCAGTGTGGGCTACTGACCTGCAGGCATGTGGCACCCCTGAAGCCTTGTAGGCTGTGTTCTCCACTTGAGGCTTGATCATATTAAAAATTATTACATAACAATGAACTGTGGTACTGTCTGACTGTGACTTTGCTGAATCTTTTCCTAGCTCACCAAGGCCTCTAAGTCCAGTCAAGTTCATGCATAAGGGGCTATACTTGAGTGTTCTCTTTCCAAGAGGACAGATTCATAAGCCCATCCTCCTTTTCAGTTTCATTGCTTTAATACTCAATTGCAAAACAAACTTAGAAACATACATTTAGCTATCACATCTTATTAGGGAAAATTAGAGTATCTGAGATAATTGGCAGAAGGATTTCTGTTAATTCTACCCTGATTTTTGTGAATATTTTCCATCAAAACTGTCTCTGCTAGAGGGAAACAATAATGCATCGGTGGAAGGTTAAATTTTTGGAAGATGCATTGTGGGCAGTACTGAGCGATTCATATAAAAAGCTTACATGAGATGTGAAAGAGAGCTTCATAGAAGTTTAGAGAAGAAAAGTCATTCCCAGATGCCAAATACCTGAGGAGAAAAAAGGCGGCGGGGAGCTATCATGCAAGTAACATCATATTACAGTTGGATAGAATAAGCACTGGTGTTTTATTGTACAGTAGAGTGCTTAGAGCTAACAACCGAGTATATCTCAATATAGCTAGAAGAAAGGATTTTAAATGTTTGCATCATTAAGAAATGATAAAAGCTTTAACTTAGTGCATGGTGATAGAGCTGGGTCAAGTTGTAGTTTTCGGCATGTAGAAAGCCATGTTTTCCAGCACCATTTGCTAAAGAGGCTATCTTTCTTCCAGTGAGCATGTGTAGCCCCTTTGTCGAAGATAAGATGGCTGAGTGTTTTCGTAGATGCCTCTGCATCTTCTAATCTATTCCACTGATCCTCAGGTCTATTTTGTTGCCAATACCATGTTGATTTTATCACAGTGGCTTTGTAGTATAATTTCAAATCAGGAATTGTGATGCCTCCTGCCTTGTCTTTATTGGCCAAGATTAACATTGCTATTCTAGGTCATTTGTGGTTCCAAATAAATTTTAGGATTGATTTCTCTATATCTGGGAGGTATGTTGGTGGCAGTTTGATAGGGATTGCATTAAATCTGTACAGCAATTTTGGGAGTATGGCCATCTTCAGGAGCATGGAATATCTTTCCATTTTCTGAAATCCTCCATAATCTCTTTTCTTAGGGTGTTGTAATTTTCCGTGAAAAGATCTTTAACTTCCTTGGTTAAGTGAATCCCAAGGTATTTCATTTTCCGCAGTGGTATTGTGAAAGGTATTGTTTCTATAGTTTCCCTTTCAGTGTGTTTGTTATCTGTATAGAGGAATGCTATTGACTTTTGAGTATTGATTTTGTTTCCTGGTATGCTACTGAATTTCCTTATCAGTTCTAGTAGTTTCTTGGTGGAATTTTTGGGGACTTCCAAGTAAAGTATCATGGCGTCTGCAAATAGTGATAATTTAACTTCTTCTTTTCCTATTCTTATTCCCTTTATTTCTCCCTCTTTTCTAATGGCTGTTA
>PVKA01019957.1:20814-41281 GCA_004027165.1 Ctenomys sociabilis
AAGAGTAAAAGATTTCAGTTTTTCCCCATTTAGGATTATATGAGCTTTTGGGTTGTCATAGATGGCTTTTATCAAGTTAAGATAGAGTCCATCTATTCCAATTTTCTGTAGGACCTTGAACATGAATGAGTGTTGGACTTTGTCAAAGGCTTTCTCTGCATCAATTGAGATGATCATGTGGTTTTTAGATTTCACTCTAAATTTATAGATTTTCGAATATTGACCCATCCTTGCATCCCTGGGATGAATCCTACCTGGTCATGGTGTATGATCTTGATGATTTGCTGTATTCTATTTGCCAGGATTTTGTTGAGTATTTTTACATCTATGTTCATAAGGGAGATTGGTCTGTAGTTCTCCTTTTTGGTTGTGTCTTTACCTGGTTTTGGAATGACTATCACACTTGCCTCCAGAAATGATTTTGGGAGGACTTTTTCCTTTTCAACTTCATGGAAGAGTTTGTGGAGTGTGGGGATTATATCTTCTACAAATTTCTTGTAGAATTCAGCTGTGAATCCATCAGGCCCTGGACTTTTAAGTTAAAGTCAAAATGGTTTAAAGATCTAAATGTTAAAATAGAAACACTCAATCTCCTGGAAGAGAAAGTAGGAGGAACTCTTGAAGACATAGGGGTAGGTAAAGAATTCATGAACAAACATATATTCACACGGGAAGCTCTTGAAAGAATCAACAAATGGGATCAACTCTTCTTAAGGAGCTTCTGCATGTCAAAAGAAATTGTCAACAGAGTGAAAAGACAATGCACAAACTTTGAAAAAATCCTAACTAATAAGCAATCAGACAGAGGACTACTGTCTAGAATTTATAAAGAACTAAGATATAACAGGGCCCTCTAATTTACAGACCCAATTCAGAAATGGGCATCTGAGATGAATACACACTTCTCAGAGGACGAAATTAAAGAAGCAAATAAATATATGAAAAAATGCTCCACATCGCTAGCCATTCGTGAAATGCAAATAAAAACAACACTGAGATATCATCTCACTCCAGTTCGAATGGCTATCATAAGGAAATCAACCAACAGCAAATGTTGGAGAGGTTGTGGGGAAAAGGGAACACTTCTCCACTGCTGGTGAGAATGTAGACTGGTACAGCCATTGTGGAGGTCAGTGTGGAGACTCCTCAAAAGAGTAGGGCTAGAAATCCCATTCAAGCCGGCTATCCCCCTACTGGGAATTTTCCCAACGGATCTGGATACATTGTATCATAGAGATATATGTGTACCTATGTTTATAGCAGCGCAATGTGTGATAGCAAAATCTTGGAAACAACCAAGATGTCCATCACATGAGGAATGGCTGAAAAAGATGTGGTATTTCCATATAATGGAGTATTACTCAGCTATTTAGAATGATAAGTTTGAAGCATTTATACTGAAGTGGATGCCACTTGAACATATACTCATAAGTGAAATAAACCAGACACACATATGTAAATATCATATAGTCTCCCTAGTATAACAAGCGAAAAGCAGAAATACAAAAGGTGACGTACAACAAGTAAAATCAATTGAGTCAGATAAGGCAAAGTGAATGGCATATGCTGCAGGATACTAATCAGCTTTTCTTCTGGATGGTTAACAACCTAAGATTACAAGTCAGAGTTGGAGAAATAGAAGAGCCACAAGGCCAGCCAACATTTTGGCCCTAACCTTTCAAGGTCAGCAAAGACTCAGGACATAGGAGAACCTGTACTGCAACATCATGAAACTCAGGTGAGCTCCAAATTTTCTGAACAAGGAGATTATGGAGCCACAGAGGAAAGAGACTGAAGTTCTAAAGTGTGTCTGGGAAGAGTCACATGGAGAGAAAACTTTCTCTCAAGCTCTGAAAGAGAGCAATCTGGTCAAGCATTGGCCGTGATTCATCCACATGGATGACACAGACAAAGGAACTACAGAATAATGTACAGGACTACAAGATAATCCCTGAGAGGACTTCACTGACCACATAGGAAATATAAAGTTCATGTGTTGGTATATAAGTCTTGATCTACCTAGGTCTTAACCATCCAGCAGAAATGTATAAAAATGAAGTATACATCGTGAGCCCATAATATTAAGCTGAGCTATAAATGGATATGGTCGACAATTTCTTTGAATAACTCACTATGGTTGTAGAATGCTGGACTGTGTTGGATTGTGGTGTCGAGTTCAAGCACCTAAGTTAGTTGAATGTCAATAGAGTGCCCACTTTTGACAGGTGTAGACAAAGGAAGGGTTGTAGAAAGAAAAAATCATGATGTGTGTGTACAGACAGTACAGTTGGCATAGATAACGCTGTGCTTCTACATAATTCTATGAGAGGCAAGATCTGCACTAATGGTGGGTGGACAGGATATTATGTCGGCTTCTAGTACTACAGTCATCCACTAGGAAAGTAATTATTGAATTTTTTATATAATTCAGGTATAAAAAATAAGTAAGCAGCTACACTCTTAATTCACTGATAAGAGATATCTGCTAAAATAATATCTGCAAATATAATATCATGTATGCACCTTGTACAATACCAAAACATTATGAAAACAGTTTGCAATGTATTAATTTATCGAATCTGTATTGTTAAGGTGTCTTGAAACTGTCTGAGTGACATTTGTACTTCAATAAAATGAAAGGAAACAAAAAAAAAGTTCAGTGCTCTGCCTTGGCCTTGTCCAGGGTGAGTGCTTAGTTCTAACCATGAAAAAAAAAAAGAAATGATAAAAGCTGAAGGTGATATGTTAATTATGCTGTTCTGCTCATCACAGTGTTCACTTCTACCTAAGTATCACTTTTTGTGCCATAAACCTGTGCAATTATTATGTGACAATCAAAAAAATTAAGTAGGGAGATTTCAGCATGATTCTCACAGAGTAGTTAAGTTCAAATTGGAAACTGTAATGCACAGGCCTGAGAAGTGAGAAGACCTTGGCCTCCCAAGAAGGTCCTCCTGGACAGGCCAGAGACAGCCCTTGGCTTCAAGGGTGTTGGTTGCTGAAAGGTCAGCAGCTGTCTCCACTCTTCACTCTGTGAAAGCTGAACTATCAAAATCCACTGAAAATAGCTTGAGTTTTATGTACACATGGTTGCAATTGTACACAAGTACACTTTCCTTGTCCTTTTTATGTTTTTGTTTTCTTTTTCTTTTTCCTTTTTTTTTTTTTTTGAGTTACAAATCACACCAAGGCTTCCACTTGGAATCCATCTGCCTCGCCTCTCAGTGCTGAGAATGCGCCCATGCACCACCACATCTATCTGAAGTTACATTGCTTAGAGTGAAGGACAGACAGGTGGGTTCATGTATATAGGAATCCTAGGGTAAAAGAGCAAAAAGAAACTCATCTAATAATTAAAAATAAAGCGAAGAAACTGTCAAATATCATGTACTGCTGTATTTTTATTCATGAAAATATAGCTTTATGTTGACTCTTAGGCCACATTCTTACTAATAATTGTAATCAATCATTCTCAGTTCTCTGGCAGTTCCACCACAGATGCCAGTCATCTAGCTATGACACCTGCACTCCAGCCCCTGTCTCTCTGCACCATCAGCTCCTCCCAGGGAAGTCTGCTTTCCTCTACCTGAGGGCACTCCAGCCACTGTCCATAGCACAGCACTCAGGAATGCACTGGCCACTCCTTAGAACTGCAAGTGCACCCAGGAAGGTGCAAGCCACTCACAGTCGCCTTGAGGGAGAGGCACGTGCAGACTCTGGAATTGGCTCTGATCTTCTGGTAAGAAAGTCTGGGCTCCAGTTATTTGAGCTGTGGTGAAGCAAGAATGGAGCTAAAACATGGAGTGAACAGTCCCTTTGAGCAGTGGGCTTCTGATCATAAAGAGGGGGCACGGAGAAGCACAGCAAGGCCCACTAAATCGTAAGCATCCAGCGGGTGCTTCTCTTGTTCTGATTGAAGCATCATATCCAGAGAGAAAACAAACAAACCAGAATAGCCAGTTACCTTTTTTGTGACCTGTTCAGAGTTTAAAACAAAAACAAAAACAAAAAAATCTAGGAGAACTGTGGGAAGAATGTGAAAAAAAATTTGTAAGACACAGTTTGAACAAAATAAAATAAGTCTAGAGAAAATTAACTGTAGAATAAATAACTCTAGAAAATTAGTTACAAAACAATAAAACCAACAATAACTTATTTTTGGAAAGAAGGGATGGGATGGCACACTATTATCTGACCATGAGACAGTTTGGTCCAGATAAATAATTCATTTCAATTCAAAATCACCATCTGTTTCTAAAACAGAAAACTGATGTGTAAAAAAAAAAAAAAAAAAAATGACAAACATATATAAGTGTATTGCAAATAACTTTATAAAAAGAACACAATTTACATGCTTCCTTGTTTGAAACACTCCAGGCTTTTCCACTGCATACAAAATGAAATCGAGCTCATTACCAGACCCTAGAAGAATGTAAATGATCTGGTACCTGTACAATGTTTAATTTCTCTGCTGTCCCTTTTTCAGCCACCCTGTCACTCTTCCTCTCCTAGAATGTGATCAAAACATGCTGCTCCAAGCACTTGGTGTCTCTTTGTCTTCAAAAACTATTTAAGTTTTGAACATGGTTGATTTCTCTTTCTTTAAAATCCAATGTCTGACAGTATTTCTTTTAAGCTCTAATACTACTTTTGGCATGGAATTCATCACATTTTGTAACATCATTTTGAGGGTGTTTCTCTCTCAATGTAGTTTTATTACAGGGGCTACATCTCCTGAATTTTGAGCCACAATCTAGTATTCTTCAGATCCACATCACCTACTATATATTTACAGCTCTCAAAGAAATCTGGAGGCACATTATAATCTCTAAGAATAATATGCTTACTTAAAACATTTGTAAATCAGCACCTCTCTAGACAGCAACAGGAAATGTCACTGAGTCCAGTTCTGGACAAGATAAAATTAGACATTCTGTCATTATCATGTGAATGTATATATTTTTCTAGAATAATTGAGTAAATTTAAGACCACACAGAAACATTTACCCTATTTCAGTTAAGCTTGGTTCCATTTATTTGTTTGTTCATTTTGTGTTTTGTTTCCAAGGGTTGATAGCAATGGTGGCAATTTTTCATGAGTATAAGGCCTAGCTAGGATTTTTTTTTTTGAGACTATTGTTGTGAATTATTTTGTTAACTGAGTTCTTAAGACACTGACATGAAAACTGCCATGATGGCTAATCACCTAACCCGAATGTGTAAGATGAGTGAATTTACTGCCCTAACAAAAGTTGATCCTAGCTATCATAATTACAAGTAACTTCTCATAGTTCCATTAGTATCTAATGATAATTTTGCAATTATTTCTAACCAACGTCATTACAATTTCCACATTGATACTACAGTTATTCTACACTGGGAGCTTTATTACATGGACAATCCATTCAATAATTTTTCCTTCTGCTTAAATATGCTTCTAAAAACTTCTCAATAAAATTTGTCAGGCTTGGGCCAGTGATTATAGCTCAGTGACATAAGAGTCTGTCTAGCTAGTACAGGGTCCTGAGTTTAATCCCAAGTACTGGAAAAAAAAAAAAGTTAGAATTTAAAGTGCAATCTTGTGAGAATTTATGCAATAGTATTGCTAGGCCTCAAAGGATTATATTATGGGGGATAATTTTAAAAGACATTTAGCAATATCATGTGTTTAATTTAAAATTATTTATTTAAGCATGATTTAAAATGAGAAAATAATGAGATATTAATGATTTTGTGTTTTATTAAGATTGGTCAAGGAATTAATGAAGTATGCTGTAATATCAGAAAATTATTGAATGAACCTGAAAAATTAATGTAAATTGACATAATGTTTCTTTATACTCAAAATGAATATGTACAACATATTTCATTATACTTTAGGTTCAAATGGCAACTGTTACTAGCTTTTCAGTGTTCCCCAAGACTAGGTGTTGTGTGCTTTACCCCAGGCCAGCAATATTCACAGTGGGGCTCTGGGTTAGAAATTATGGGGACTCTAACCTCATCAGTGGGTGAGTTCATCTATGGATTCATAACTCCATGCCCTGTTGTAATGGATGGAGACTTTTAGTGGAGGAAGCTGTTTGGAGGAAGTTAGACCTTTGAGGTGTGGCCTTCGGCAGCATATTTTGTCCAACCCTGCTTCACCCTCTCTTGCTTTGTTCTGGGTCACCGTGCTCTGAGCAGCTCTGGGCTAGCACATGCTCCCTGCCCCAGCCTTCTGCCCCACCCCCACAGCCCCAAAGCCTCTGGGCACAGCATGATCCAACATAAATCTTTTGTACTATCAGTTGATTTTGTCATATATTTTCTCACAAAGATAAAAAGTCGACTCAAAGAGAGGGCGTGGCCAAGATATTTTAAGTAAAAATGATAGATGATTATTCTGAAGCACTTGTAAAACCTTCTGTAATATTAGAAAATGGATTAAAATGAATACCAATAATCAGAGCTATTTAAATTTTTTAGTTACTACCTCACAAAGAATGAATTAGCAACAGCACAGAATTTATCTTCTATGTTGGCTGAAACAACTTCATCAAATACTAGCATGCAAATAAAGTTAATGATAAACACTGGCAGTCATGAATGTCTCCCAATCTTCCATGTATATACCAGTATACATTATGTCTAGTAGAGAAAAATACCACGTATACCACAACGTTCATCTTGTAAATAAAATCTGAAAGTTAATCTGAAAGACCTGTTTTCCCGTATGTACTGGGGATTACAACCTGAGGAATAGTGTGGCCGTGCTTAATGATAAGTGATAAAGAAATGTTGCAAGTAGTTACACATTGGGTAGCACGGTCATGAGAACAGAAGAGAGTGTAATGTCACAGAACTAGACTGCAAAGTGTGCTGTACACACAGGCAGTACATATACTTCCCTACCTGCCATCTATTGGAAATGTAAAATGAAGCATTGTGAGATGTTGGCAGAGTGTTTGAAAAAAATTTACATGTACAAATTCTCTCTTCACCTTCATTCCCTGGAAAGTGTGAAGAATACTTGAGCCATCAAATAGTTTATTTAAGGATAGATAAAATCCTAATTCTTTAGACCTAACAAAAGCATAGTTCTTCAGTTCTTGATTAAAGTAACTCAAATATATAATGAAAAGTACACACATGTGGATATCTACAAAGAGATTACACCACAAAGGCCATTTTCATGGCAAAACAAGAGTGATTCCATAGTGCTCTGGGGAACAAGAACACTGTAGTAGTTGTAGTAGTCTACTACTGATGACATACTTTAAATCAACCATAAAAACGAAAATTTCATGTTGGTTTCCTGAATTGTCTTAAGATTGTCAATGCATGGCACTAAGGAACTTGGCAGTATGATAACTGACATAATGTTAGTGTATTCAGTTGAAGGAGAGAAAAATAATTCTGTCTCAGGTAGAGATTATTACATCTGTCTACAAAACCATGTTTTATTTTTAACATAGTTAAGAATTTTTTATAATATGCATAAAAGATAAAATGTTAAATTCTTTTTAACCCCAGATACAGGTTATTAAATCTGTTTATAAAATTGCATTTTCAACACAGTTTAGTATTTTTATAAAATATACAAAGGATAAAAATCCCAAATTCTTAAGAGATGATTTATTCATTCCCAGCCACCAAAACTGAAGATCATCTCTGGAAATTAGTCTGGTTTTCATTTCGTTGCATTTACACTTTTTTTTAAATGGTACCAGGGATTGAACTCAGGACCCTACACTTGCCAGGCAAGTGCTTATTCTACTGAACTATCTCCCCCATCCACATTTACTCTTGAAGGAAGGAAAACTAGAAACCTTCCCTTTATTTTAACCACATCTGTGAGGATGTGCTTAGTTAACTTCTGTTAAGAAGTCTGATGCTATTTAATTTGTCATCTGAACACTTGCTTATTAATCTCTAGGTTTTAGAACTTCTTGACATTTATAATCACACCAATTTAACTACCTGATTCATGTGGTATTAATGACTAAAGAGCTTAACTATGCTAAGTTAGAATTTATTACAGCCAAACATTTAGGAGATTTCCCTGAGTTTCAAGCACAGGATATGCAAATACATAAGTCAGATTCTTCTAATTCTGGAGCTACCAATAATTCATATTCTTCCTCCTTATGCTGGAAATAAACGGTTTAAAAGAGATGAGGTATTTTGTTACTGAACTGACAGATTGCTGATTTCCTTTTTCCTCTTGCCTCAAATGAAAGAATTAGTCCATTCTAAAAAGTGGTAAAAGCTTCATGATTCATATGTTGTATACACACAACATAGAATACAACTATGCATTGTGTCATTAGCAGAAGTGGTGCTGGGGTTTCCTGCGCAACGTAAGCACTTAGGCAAAGGAAAGATTATCAAAAGCTTTGCAGTGATTAAAAAAGATTGCTCAGCATTTGTATTTAATATCACTTAATATACTTACAAATCAAGTGTTATCACTGCTCTTAAATTATCCTAAGTACATATGTGCACCCATATACTTTGTGACCTTTATCTATCAAACATATATACATATAAAATACATGTAATTGAATTATTTTGCAATGATAAAGTTAGAAGTAACGACATATTTGAATGTATATTTATATATATCTATATATATTTGAATATATAAAGAGCACATATTATATACATATTTTTAACAACACAAAACTAATAGCAATAATGAGAAGGCCAAGATTCATTATCTTTCAGCAAAACATCAACAAATATTAAAGAATTAAAGAACATCCATTACATGGGTTTTACACTTCATATTGCTGTCAAATGGTATAGCAAGTGAACGCTGCAGTGTACGAGCGTGTCACGTGTGTTGTACCTTCTCATGGACCTTCTGGCCAGGTTCCATCCCTTCGAGATGTTCAGACTCTGTGGATCCCTCACTTGATACCATCTTTCTTTGTATATGAACGTTTTGCTCACGCAAGGCGACAATCTGCAAAATAAAAGCATGATGCCTTTAAAACTACAAGGAATAAAAAAATTGAATGTGTTTGATTCCTTGTGAATGCTCACAAGTGATCAGAAAGCATTAAATTTTACTCATTTCAAAAGGTATTTGAAAAACTTCAGTCAATATTTTGAATTATAATATTAAGAATTCATAATATTTCTCCTAAGAAAAGGTTAAAGCAATGGGGAATTTATTTAAGCAGTATTTTCTATTTAGAAAATGTGTATTTGGAAATGTAAGTGAAGCAAAGATCTGATATGTCATTAGTTATCTGTGAAAAATCTTTTTAATTTGCAAAATAATATTAAAATTACTGTCTGTACTTTTAAAGTATACAAGAGAAGTAAATGGAAACTTCAAGGGTTGAAGACCAGTTATCATCACAATAAGTTACCTTATGGTAATAGCACATCTGGAGTTTAAAAACAAGTAACTACTTAAGCTAAACCATTAAATAATTTTATTAGCTATCACAAGCATGAACCATTAAATTTATCTCATGGCTATTATTTCAGTGTCCATTAATCTAGCATTTTTATCCAAATTGATTCAATTTCTTGAAGAAATTTTAAATTTCATCTCAATCTTCTACATGAATGTTTTAATTAAAAAATAGTTCTCATGCACCTGGAGTATATATGATTTTAGTATAAAATGATTTAGTAGAAAACAGTATTATGCCTTTCTCAAAATGGTGTTGTAAAATGTTTACTATTTTATATGCATAATGTTGAAAATATTTTATATTTTATTAATGCTATATCTTATTTCATAGCAAGTTTTACTGTATTATCAGTGCAGATATCAGTTATTGTTAAATCAGAAAAAATAAATTTTGGTTTATTTAATATGCAGTAACCACTGAATCATACAAAACATATAAAATTTATGATTATGAGGCTTGTGTATGAAAAAACCAATAATCATTAAATAATTGTCAGAAAAATAAAGAGGGTAGATATTTATACTGTCCTCAGAGTTTCAGTGCCTTGTCTACCAAGCTGTGTCTACAAGATCAGATGCTCTTGTGTCTGACCTCTAGTATTTGACACACAGCACATCATTTCACAAGGGCAAGTCAACTCATGACAGAAAACATCTGTGTTTCTCTTACAGAACTGCTATTGCCAAATAACTGATTTCTTCACTTTCAGTCTTACAAATTATTATACAAGAAGTAGTCATTTTCAGGCTGGCGAGATAGCTCAGCAGACTAAGAACTTGCTTGGCCAGTGCAGGGATCTGGGTTTGATCCCCAGCATCATTTTCCGCACAGCTCCCACTCCCAGGTATGATGAGCTGGCCTTAGAGACCCATGAGACTCACTGTGGTGGTGCATTCCTGTAATCCCTGCACTGGGGAGGGTGAGACAGGAGGATCACTATGAGTCTGAGACATGTAGTGAGACCCTGCACAACATGCATGAAAAAAAAAGAAGTAGCCAGGTTCAATTTTCTAATATATTATATCCTGTTACAGTTCACTTTCTAAAAAGAAAATTATGTATCTTTCCAATTTCTCTAGAGTAAATTTAAACTCCACACAAGGTACGAAGTATTCTACATGACCCTTTTGATTTGGTCATAAAGGCTGCTATGCTGGTTCATTCTTGAAATATATCCATATCCATCTTACAGTGAAATGAGGAATTTAATTGTCTGTTTGCCTCTTTTTCACAGTTACTGTAGCTGGCAGCTGACTATGTCCTAGCTTTCAACACTCCACTGAAATACTTCTGAGAGAGACATGTACATTGTCATCATTTTTTTTGCAATATAAACTTGCTTGTATGATTTATTAATATCAAATATTACATCCATTATTTCTTCACATTGCTTATTTAGGTAGCAGAAGTACTAATAATATATTATGGGAAAATAATTTTTAAAAGAGCACTTTATTGAAATTGTTACATATGAAATCACATGAAATTACTGTGTGCAGGTTGTACAATATTCATGTACTGAACTAAATAATGAATGAATATGAAAAACAAAAAATATAAACCCAATTAATTCAGAAGTAACAAAAGATGAAGAATTGACATGCATGAACAACTACGGAGAGTCCTTTCTATTAGTTAACAGAAATGGTTTATATTAAAGGAATGATATCAAAAATGGAATTGTTCACAGAGAAATCACTTTCTTGTGACATTCTCAACATGTTGGATTTTGCATAATGTAATGTTACCATTGAAAGATGATAGAATTTTATTATGAATTTTTTAAAAAACTTAAAAGTACTATCTTCTCACATTCCGCTAAGACAACACCCTTCATTGATTGGCTAAGACAAAATTGCCAGGACATTAAAATTTTTTTAGACCTATAAGACTGATAAACTTGAAATATTTATATTGAAGTGGATGCCACTTGAACATATACTTATAAGGGAAATAAACCAGAGACACATGTGCAAATATCACATAGTCTCCCTAGTATAAGAACTCAAAAGAAGAAATATAAATAGAAATATACAATAACAATTAAAAACAATTGAGTCAGATAGGGCAAACTGAATGGCATATGCTGTAGGGTACTAATCAGCTTTTCTTCTGGATGCTTAACAACCTAAGTTCACAGATCAAAATTGGAGAAATGAAAGAGCCGCAAGGACAGACAACATTTTGGCCCTAGCCTTTCAAGGTCAGTGAAGACTCAGGACATAGGTGAACCTGTACTGTAACATCATGAAACTCAGTTGAGCCCCAAATGTTCTGAACAAGGAGATTATGGAGCCACAGAGGAAAGAGACTGATGTTCTATAGTGTGCCTGGGGAGAGTCACATGGAAAGAAAACTTTCTCTCAGGCTCTCATAGAGAGCAAACTGGTCAAGCATTGGCCGTGACTCATCCACATGAATGACACAGACAAAGGATCTACAAAATAAGGTACAGGACTACAAGATAAACCCTGAGGGGACTTCACTGACCTCATCAGAAACAAAAACTACGTCTTTTGGTATATAGGTTTTGATCTATCTTGGTCTTAACCATCCAGAAGAAAAGTATAAAAATGAGGAATATAATGCTGGGCTATAATAATAAGTTGAACTGTAAATGGCTACAGTCAACACCTTCTTCAGATAACTCACTATTATTGTGGAATGCTGGACTGTGTTGGATTGTGTCGCTGAGCTCAGGCACCTAAATTGGTTTAATGACAATGGAGTGTTCATCTTTGACAGGTTTAGACAAAAAAAAAGGGGTATACAAAGGAAGAATCTTATGATGTGTGTGTATAAACAATACAGTTAGGATAAATATGCAGTGCTTCTGCATAATTCCATGAGAAGCAAGATTTGCACTAATAGTGGTTGGACAAGATATTATGTTGGCTTCTAGCACTATGAACAAACACTAGGGAGATAAGAAGGCAGAAAGTATTAATTATTGAATCTGTGGTATAATTCAGCTACAAAAAATAAGTATCTAGCTACATTGTTCATTCACTCATTAGAGACATCTGCTATAATAATGTTTGTAAGTATAATATCATGTATGCACCTTGTTGACACCAAAACATTATGAAAACATTTTGCAATGTTTTAATTTATCAAATCTGTCCTGTTAATTTGTCTTGAAACCATCTCATTGCTATTTGTTCTTCAATAATAATAATAATAATAATAATAATAATACATTTTTTCTATGCATTTTCTTCTATTATTTAATTTACTTAGAAGGGAAGCAATATAACTTTGAAAAAGTTTCTGATGCCAAATTTTACTCTCATTTTACAGATTAACTTTCATCTGTGTGGCAAGTCAGATGAATTTTAAACATGTTCCAAAATAAAACAGACTATCTGTTAAGGTTTACTGAATGAATCACTGAAAATATGAATTAATGCCCTTTAAAGCAAACATTAAAACACCAAACTCATTCACAAAACACCCGCACAAATATGATTGTGCTCTTTTTTAGAAAATTACAGAGTTCATGTTTTTCATAAAGATAATTTCTAAACACTACTATGCAAACTTTTTAAATGAATCATGTAAAAATAACTACACTTTTGAAATAGGAGGATAATATACAATGTGTTGTTAGTCCATATGTGTTTTATCACAAAGACAGTAAAAACCTATTCTTGAAGTAATTTTGGAGTTTTTCAAAGCTTTCCCATCTACCCAATTCCTACAGTTCCCTCACCTTGTGGAAAGAGCCCATAAACATTGTCCACACAGGGCTAACTCCTTCAGCTAAACTTCAAGAGAGGTCTGACTCCCCTTAGCTAAACTTCAAAGCATGCCCCCATGTAAACCTGGATTAATGTAGAAGATCTGCAGGAAGGGGTCTACCATGGAGACTTCTCATTAAAGAAATGTTGAATGGAAACTAGGTTATGGGTGCCTACGATCCCCAAAACTTGAGGACCAACAGGGCTTCATTCCTTCCCTTGGAGTTGTAACATTTGAAAGCTGTGGGCATAAGCTGTGTTATGGCTTTTGTTTAGATGTCCCCCCAAAGCCTCAAGTGGTCATAGTAGGGGCTTTTTCAGAGGTGGCTGGATCTAGAGTACGTGATTGATTCATGGTCAAATGTTGGTATCAAGGGCATTAGGATTAAGGGCGTGAGTGCCACGTGCCCTAAATAGCCTGGGTGAGACATAAGGGACAGGAAGAGTAGGAGTCATTCTCTTGCTTGTTTTGCTATCTTTTTGCCCTTCATGAACTGCTTCTCTGTGATGTTTGCATATATCCTGCCTGCGAGCCAGCCAACTATGGACTGCAGCCTGTACAAACTGTGAGCTAATGTGAGCTAAATAAACTTTCCTTTAACTTTGGATGTTGGGTATTTTTGTCCAGCAATGAAAAAAGTAATTAATACAGGCTGAAGCCACCAGAGAGGCATGAAGGTGGATCTACCTGGAGCTTTGGTGACCCAACCTTCACCAGTAGCTTTCTAGAAGATAGGGTGCAGAACCAGAGATTATTTTCTGGCATTAAAATTTAATCTCATTTGCCCTGCTGGTTTTTGGATTTAATTAAAACTGCTACTCCTTTGTTCATTTCCACTTGTCCCTTTGGAATGCAAATGTCTATCCTATGCCTGTAATGCTATTGTATTTTGGAAACATGCAACTAAATTTCAGAGACTCACAGATGGAGAGAGGATTTGCCTCACACATTTGAGTATCATTCACATATGATTTAGGTGATATTTGTATGAGACTTCCAAGTTAGACTCTAAAGTTAACACAAGAATGAATTAAGATTTTAGGAACAAATGCATTTTGTATGAAATGTGGGAGGTCATGGTGGAATACTATGGCTTAAGTGGATGTGTTCTTCCAAAATTCTTATGTTGGAACTTCAGAATCAGTGTAATAGTCTCCAGAGATATGGCCTTTAGGAGGAGATCTATTCATAAGAGCTCAGTCCTCACAGAAAAGATTCATATTAAAAAAAAAAATAGTTTAAGAAAACTAACACAGATAATTTTCCTGTCTGTCCCTTTAACCCTATGAGGACCTTGTATTACAGGTGTCATCTTTGAAGCATTCTGAACTCTAATGAATTGACACTCAACCTGGAAGAATCTTGCCCTTGGGCTTCCCAGCCTAAAGAATTTAGGGAAATGAAACCTGCTGTTTATAAATCTCTCAGTTTCAGATATTTTCTTTCAGTAAGACGAAAACCAAGTAGGAATGAAATAGAAGTTAACTCTATATACATAAACTTCCTACGCTGTTATGTTTCCTCATTTGCATATAGACTACATGTAGAAGAAGCCATTCCTTCCTCAGTAATAAGATCCTTCCACTCTGAAATCCTTTGTTCTTCATTATGGTTGGACTTCTATACAGACAGATTCACAAACAAACAAATTTTCACATATATTTTTAGGGCTTTCTTTGGTTAGACAATGAGCTGAAAATTTTTCTTGTCAAGAGAAGCTTTCTATTTAAAATAATAAGGCATCTCTTATCTATGTTTGTTTTCAGCTACCTAAAATTCATTCACAGCTTTTAATAATAGCATGTTAGATAGTAGTTGAGGTATTTTCCTTTACCATCAATAACGCCAGAGAGATTATCAATCAAGAGTTGGGAGCTCTTGGAAAGCAGGTAGGCACTTGATCCTAGCCAGGGAATCTGCAATATTCATTGAGATGCTATCGGTGGAGCTATGTAAGGTATGCTGGTAGAATATGCCTGGGATAATATTTACCATCAATTTCTGCTCGTGGCATATGAGAGTAATGAATTCCTGATCAATTAATTCTATTCCTTACTCTAGCCATTCCAAACAATGTACTTCTGACATTTTTGAATATAAAGGCAAAATTTCTCTGTTGTGCTCATACTAGTTTAGATTGGCTTTCTGACACATGTAATACAATGCATGCTTACAAATGCAGGAGCTATATAGAAGACAATACAGGACATAAAATACTAAGTAGAAAATTTGGAGAATGCTTGAGTTTAACCAAGAAAAGAGAAACTTTTATTTTATATTTATTTATTTTAACTTTCTTTTGTTTTGTGCTTCAATTTATTTATAAATTGGGTTTCTTACATACGAGAAGCCATGATATTTAAGCTGTAGTTCTGATTTATTTTGCTGAAAAAGGCCTAAGCTCTTTATGTTTCTTTCTTTCTTGTACTAAAAATGTATTTAGTACAGGGTCTACAGGGTCTCATTGCATAAATCTGACTGATAGTGATTCTATTATTTTCAGCCTCCAAAACATTGGTTTTTTTTTTTCAGAACCAGGGATTTGAACTCAGGCTCTTGCTCTTGCAGGGAAGCAGCACTTATTTCACTGAGACATCTCCCTGGTCCCTTCCAAAGCATTGGGATTACAGGCCCATACTACCAGACCCAGCCTGCCTACCAGGTGTTTTAGTCTGCTGAGCTATTTGGCCTCCCCTGCTCTTCGTGTTTCTAATTCTTGTGTTTCTGTTTTTGTAGGGTGCTTGAGAAGAAAACATCTAACAGAGGGATCATGAATCTAACAAAGCTAAAATGTTTTATCAAAATGTCTGTGATACTTTCCGTCTTCTTGCTTCACCCTCATCCTTATTGGCAGCTCTTAGTTTTTTAGTCAAGTTCTGACAACCAGGCCCATTATTTCCAGACAGTCTAAATTCTATTCTATTCCCACACCAATCTTCCTTATTGCAGTCTTTTTGGTACTTCTATCAGGTCATTTTGGGCTCTAATAAGAGATATGTTGATACCTATGAGAGGAACAATTTATGCCAACAATGGAAAAATACAAGTTATTATTAAAGTCAGATTTTTAAGACCATGAAAATGGCTCTTGGAGTCCTTCAAATAAAACAAAATCTCCCCTAGAAAAGAACTGCAGCATCAGTGAATACCAAAACTTTAGGAGACAGAATTTGGGGAAAAGCAGTATTTAATACTTTTATATTCTCAAATTAAGGATTTCTCAAAGTGTTAAGGTATATTAGTTAATTTACTCAATGGATGTTCATTGATTGGTATTCTAAATCACAGATGCAGACATGGTTTTCTTGCAGAAATGAGGTAAAAATGAAAGAAGATTATAATGACCAAATAATAATAATCTGTTGATCTCTTACACTATGCATGAAACTGGGTTAAGCACATTATATAAAGTTGCTTATTTATACTGTTTTCGCCCATGTTATCTTTCATCTCTCATCATGTTAGAAATTTTTGGAAAGCTGATCCTAAGGCAAATGGGTAATATGCGAGGGGGTGCAAGAAAGGTGGAAGTCCTTATTGCACTGTAAAGGCCAAAGATGAATTCTGTTGCCCATTACATGCATTTGTGCAATTTGCTTAAACTCAAATTCATGCTCTTCTTTAAAAATAGGGGAATACTAATTACCTGTCTTACCATGTTTGTACTGTAATCAATCAAATGTGTACATTAAAAACCCATTATGTAATAATACCTTTAATAGGGAATTATTTACTCTTCAATTTTATCTTCCTACTCATATTTTGTGTTCTAAATTACTGATGGGTTAAAGCACACATTTGCCCTCAAGGCTGTGAATTGTTATATTCACATGAATAGTTTTTCCTTTTCTATGTCTATTTAGTCAGAGATTTTTGGATGGATTCTGGAAGAATTCTATGATGTGATTCCTCAGCCAGTAACTCATCTCAAAAAAATTGCCACTCTATTGCAGCTCAGTGCTGATCTTTTGCTAATCCATTGTGACACTGGGTACCTTGAGACCAAGAATATCTGACTCATTGTTCATCTCATAATGCCAAGATACTAGCTGACAAATACGAGGCAATCTAGAAATGTTTATAGAATGTCAGATGGCAGTAGACTATGTGCAGGGAAATGTCCTGTAGGGAGCCAGAAACGTGGATGAAAAATCACACAGAATCATACATGCACAAGAAAATGAATTGCACTCCTAGAAAACAATATGAATTTAAAGATATTCCAAAGTGCTCATATTACACATTTTGAAGTTGACAAGGAACCATGGAAGAGCTCACTCATTGAGGAATGAAAAAAAATAAAAAAGAATAAATACTGATGTAGTCTTTTTAAATATTCACAGTATGATACAAGGAAGCAAATAAAGTGGAAGACAAGGAGAGCTGTAGGGCAGGGTAGCGATAGGACCATGGGAGGTAGTTTAATGAAAGGCATCTAGATATTATGTCAATGGGCAACTTTATTACATCTTAACATATTATTGAAATTATCCACAAATGTATTGTAGGTCAGATAATATCACATACATGGTAGCACCATGTGTTTATGTGTTTTGGATTTGGAATGGATTCACACAAAATGGAAAGTTGAAATTCCAATGTATTGAAGAACTGAATTCTTCCAATTAAACAGTTTTAAAGTGGAATGATGAAAATTAATTAACTTAATTTTCACTTGCTTTCTCTCTTATTATTCATTGTAATATGCAGAGCATTTTCTTGAAGTTAGATAAGGGAAGAAAGAGGACAAATAGCAATTAAGAGGTAAGGAATTAAAATCCTCATTAAAAACTGCTAAGAATAGTGACTGCTGTCATATGTTAGCACATTTATGACTTTCACAGTATAAAGAAACTTACAAGGTTTATCTTTTTTCATCTTTCCACTAATTTTTTCTTTGTATTATATTTTATTTTTACTAATGAAAAACCGGTTCAATAGTAAATGAATGATAATCCTGAGTTCACACAGAGAAATAGGTAATAGATAGGCTTCTAATCCAGATCTAATTCCTTCAAAACTGATGCATTTTTAGCATGCTATTATATTTTCTGCTAATTAAAGGAATGACTCATTGCCTAAAGAGTACAAATATTTATCTAGGTCACAATTGTATTTCATAGTCTAATAGCAGGGAAATTTACCTGCCCTGTTTTGCTAAACACCTTAGAAGATATCCTCATAAACAGATGTATTTAGCTATTAGCTACTTCTGGGAAAAGAAATCATGCCCTTTGTATTGTCATCTTTATTTGTTATTGTCATGTGACATAGGCATTTAAATTTATCATGAAAATTTCCCAGCTACTTTGAAAAATAAAATCCCCAGTGTTCATTTTACAGCAATTCATGTTCTGCTTTAAAAATTCATATTTGCTTTTAATCACTTCACAAGTCCTGAACAGTATCTGCATCTAATTAACAAGGATTCTTTTCATCTATTTTTATCCCAAATTCAATTAACAATTCCAAGCCTGAGACTTAAAGAAATCTCGCCACACCAACACATAATTTGATTCCATGAAGATTCTTATTCTAATTGGAGCTGAATTCCACACATGGCTTACACTGAGATCACAACACATGAAAACAAAAGTTAAAACAGAAGCTCCTAAGCAATGGAGTTTAGAAGCTACATGTAAACTCCAGTACAACTTGAATTTGCCTTGTTAGGTAAATTTAGGAAAGAAATATTGAAGCATTTACTCATGCAGCATGTAGGACCTCATGTTGGCAATAATTTCACTTTCTGACTCTAACTCAAAAATAAGATTTTACAAGCATACTAAAACCAATGTATGGCAATTTCAAACACTGTGTTCAATTTGATAAATTTTCATGCAGGATTCATCTGAACTACTTTTCTGTGGATAAAGTTTGAAAAGTTTAAAACAGAATTTAATAATCAAATTGTTTTGAGATAAAAATCAGAAGTACGCACCTTAAAGATTTGTCTGCATTCTGGTCAAAAAATTATTTAATCAATGATTTAGCAAATACATTTCTTTTTCCCTAATGAATGACCCAGTGGCTTGAAGGCGGGAATAACAGATTTTGTTGTAATTGTTTAGTATTATTTTACTCAATTATCAAATTTTCCTAAATGAATGAGAACATTCTATATTTGTCTTTCTTATTGCCAACCTTGCGCCAGTCCAGTTTTGACTAACTTGCCTTCACAATGCCTATACAGATGAACTACCTAAGTGTATAAATTACAACTGACTGTTAGTAAGTTCCTTGTGACTGCCTAATGGGACACATGCATATCAAATCACATGAATTTTCCATCAGAACTGGCTGTACTTCAGTTAAGAAACACAAGAGTACTTGTGTGTGACCGTGGAATTGAAGCTTAGTTTAATACTAATGAAAAATCTTATAAAAGTGTTGATTTTTACGAGGCATTCCCCCCGAAAAACTGAAGTGCTAAACTGTAAAATCCTGTTTTAATATAGAATGGTTGCAAGACCAATAACATAGCAAATAGAAGCTTAGTTATCACTTTTAAAAATATCTTAACAGTAAATGTTTCTGATAGCGACTTTCAATAATAGTCATCTTCTAGCTTGGCTTGAGGGTACTTGCCCATAAGTTCAGCATTCGGGCAAGCCGCTGCAGGAGAATTACAAAATCAAGCCCAGTTGGGGCAACTTAGTGTCTCAGCAAGACCCTATTTTAAAATTAAAAAATGCTAGAGCTGTAGATTAGTGGGAAGGCCCTGTGTGCAATCTTCAAAGAAAACAACAAAAAAATCATTTAATTTTAATAATAAATATATTTCTAGTAAAAATCTAAACACTCTAGACACTGTCTTTATTGTATTCGGCCAAACTCTATTTGAGTCAATACATTTTAGGATATTCTGTTCTTCTTATAGTCATTTATGTACACAGTTTAAATAATTTTCTAATATTAAAAAATTAAATTCAAATACTAGCATTTTCAGGAGAAACATGCAAAAGGTCACACAAATGCAAAACAACTTAATTGATTAGCAAGGTGGAGATGTTATGCACAGAACTGCTGCTATTATAGGATTTACCACTAACAGCGACATACATTGCAAGAGCGGTAATCCAACTGGAGGACGCAAAGTTCAAGAATCCAATGGAAAGCCGGGCGTGGTGGCGCAGGCCTGTAATCCCAGCACTCGGGAGGCTGAGGCAGGAGGATTGTTGTGAGTTCGAGACCAGCCTGAGCTACAAAGTGAGCTTAAAGCCAGCCTGAACTGCATAGCGAGACCCTGTCTCAAAAAGACAAAAAAAAAAAAAAAAAAAAAAAAAAAAAAAAAAAAAAAAAAAAAAAAAAAA
>PVKA01019958.1:0-34254 GCA_004027165.1 Ctenomys sociabilis
GACAGAGAATGAAATGAAAATCCTCATTTCAGACTCCACCAAAAACTGTTTAAAAAAATTAGGGTCAAGTAATGTTTAGGAGTATAGGAAACAAAATAGTATGAAAGATGTTGCAATATAGACAAGATTGGATCTCAGAAGAAGAAAACAATGTAGCAAATCAGTAAAATTCTACCTTTAATTAATTAACACTTTTCACTATTTTTGTAAGTCATAGTTTTTTCCTCTTTATTTCAAAGAAATCTTTTTGCGGCCCTTATAATTTGGGAGTCTTAAACCTTACCTACTTAGAATACAAAGGAAAGAAGTTTCAAGTTCTATAATTTCATTCTGACCTATACTCTAAAGAAATATAGCATGGAATATATATCATGTATAATATGAAATTATTTATGACCCATAGGATAAAGAAATATAACATGGAATACACACACACACACACACACACACACACACACACACACACATATATATATATATATATATATATATATACAATATGGAATTCATCATGAGAAATATAAATAAAATATCTGCAAGTTGTCTGTAGAGATTCAGCTTAGAGACAAAAATATCACACATACCTGCAATACTTTTTATCAGGACTTATAAAATAGTTTCATAGCTTTCCACAAGCCAAGAACCACTTATATTAAACAATTGAACTCTCAATAATGAAAAATAGTTTTAAAATACATGTTTATAGGCACCATGGAGCATGTTGTCCATAAAACATCAGGAACACGGACTTAGGCAAGTGGAGGGACTGGGGTTTGGTCCTGGGCATCACAGGTTGTGCCAGCCACTGAGTCTGGGTGTGGTGGTGCAAGCCTGTAATCACAGTACTGGGGAGGCTGAAAACAGGAGGATTCCTAGGAATCCTAGCTGCATAGTGAGACACATATATATATATATAGATATATAGATATATAGATATATAGATATATAGATATATATTTTTTTTTCAGGAACATTGTTTTCTCCTAGAGTACCTTTTTCTTTAAAAGCAGTAAGATGTAAATATATCCCTGACAGATAAGGGCTACCTAGTAATATCTCCCTTGCCTAGAGTCTTTGTATCTTATAGGGAATATAATCAGCTTAAATATTCACACTTTTTTTCTACTTGGATTTAACAAGGGCAGATGAGAATAGTGGTTTTTTTTTTTTTGTTTGTTTGTTTGTTTGTTTTTTGTTGGAGGAAGTAAACACTGGCCAAGATTCCCTTTAATGCACACTTTCTAACAGGCTCACCAACAAGGTTTCAAATGACTAATAAAGTGAATTTTTCCTTTGTGCTGGTATAGGTCATCAAGCAATAATAAATAGTTGCATCAAAACCATTTCCTGATCTCAACTTTCCACTAGACTTCACTCAACTCACAGCCCATTTGAAGTGTCAAAACCATCCTGCCTTGTCTCTGATTCAGAGAGTTCAATTCTCAGAAATATTGGTGTTCTTAATTAACTGTAATCAAATCAGGCAAATCTTCATCAGTATTCAGCTGTTGTTTTACTCTGTCTAGAGACTACTGTGTGACTTTCAAAGGGAAACAAATATTACTTTGTAATATAGAAAGACTTGCTCTTGCTAAGCACCTGTGGAAAAACATTCCTCACTGGAATCATTAACCATGTGAATTGCAGCTTTACTATTGCAAAGATGCTATACAATATAACACACATAAACTTCTGGATGTTGATAAACTTCATGTTGCATAACATGGAAATTCTGCTATCAAATCATGTTTGTAGATACAACCAATTAAAAATTCATCTCATCAATGAAACACTAGTTCTATGCCTTAAAACTTTTTTAAAGAATTGTTCTCTTCTAAGGTATGGCTTGAAGAATGTAAAATTTGTATTGCTAAGGCACCATATACTCAATAGATCATTCTGGCAAAATGCTTCTTGCCAATTGGTTCCCAACCTATACAGCTGGTTAAAGCATCCCTGATTTCTCAGACCAGTAATAGTGAGCCATTTAGAGATGAGTGTCCAAACTGCAACACAAATCCCACTTATTTATCACAAAGGCCCAGCACTAAAATTAAACCTGAATACTGAAATTTTAGTTTTGCTGAAACACTTCAGACATTAATATCTTTGTCTTAAAAGAAAACAAACAACAACAAAACCCACATGCCACTGGTTCACCACCACTTACCCAGATAATAACCCAGAGCAGTAGATGTAAATCTACCTGGATGAGACCAAAGCAGTAAAATTTTTAAAACATATCCAGGAGAATGTAAAGCAATAACAATGTCAAAAAGCACTACTGCAACATATGACTATGTCAAGTTAACATATTGTTATTTAGTAACATGAATTTTGGGGAGAAAACATGTTCATTTTATAGACATGCCATCATGGGCTTAATTTTAGTAAGTTCTCATCATTTACAACGTTATTCCAATGAACCTTTTACTATGCCACTTTTATACACTGGAATAGACCACTCAGATTATCTTTTATAAATAATAGCATGTGTTTTATTTACATAAGGCTAAAATTAGACAAGATCTTGCTCTTTCTGGAAGGTATATCTTCAGCTCAGCATGCCAAGGGCAGCTATTGCATTGAAGAAAGTCTTTCCCATTTTCTTTCCTTCCTTTTTCCCCTTGGGCCCGTGAGAGCCCTTACAATTTACCTTTGCACTAACGAGGGCAGAGTGCCTGCGCTGCACATTCCATGGCAGGCCCTACAGACTTAACGAGGGGATTTACGAGCTGCGGGCCTGCCAGAAAGTCTCTAATGCTCAGGTTCACTCATCCCAAGCCTTAAATAGGCTCTCTCAGTGCTATTTTAATCTGCACAGACCCAATCACATCCAGCTTATAAACGGTGGGTTCAAAGAAACGCACATAACAATGTGCGGAGCATGTAGTTTCTCTCAATACCATTATTAACTGTGACTGAAAAGACATGAATCCTGCTAAAGATAGGAAACATTTTTATGATTATTGAATTGTGGAGGGAATAAACATCCAAAAGGTAAAATTCTTCTGGGAGCCCCAACAAGAGAAGAACACCTCTAAATGATGATATAGAGGAGTGAGTCGTTGTACCTGCTGCTAAGTAAAGCCGGTAAATGCTACAGCAGATTACACCAAAGCTTCGGCGTTATCATTGAGACCTGCAGGGCATCCCTGAGCCATGCACTGGGAACCTCTAGTGTGCTCATTTACTGAAAGATAAAGATGACATTCCATACCTATAAACACATGTATTTTGGTAAGCAAAAAGCATGATTTCAGTTCACCAAAATTACAATAGGACAAAGTGCCTGATTTTCTACCAGCAACAACAATGGGAAAAAATAATAATAATAAATGACACAGAAGCCACTCAATTTATCATTTATTAAGAACGAATAGGACATGAGCTCAAGACAATCAGATTAGACATCAGGAGCTATTTTTTGCTGGCCTTCTATCAAACCCAAGCCTAAACTGCTAGCTTCCAGACACTGAGACAGTCTTAAAGGTTTTCAGACCCTTATAATCCTAGCAAGGGGCTTGAGGCCAAGGATATATTCAAAGGCCTTAGATCAACAGATAGATACTGTTTGGTAAAGAGGCATTTCAATATTTTAATGAATTATTTGAGTATGTTAAGTCTCACTTCTGTCTACTAAAAAATGAACTTACCCAATTCTAGAATTAATCTATTGATCAGAGAGTGAGGTTTATTTGTGTTTTTCGCTAATGGTTTTTTTTTTCCTCTCCATTTTTTTTTTTTTATTTCTTATTAAATTAAAATACTTCAACAAAAATTAACGGAAATAAGAGAGAAACAAAGAGGTGAGGGAGGAAAGAAAGCTGAAAGAGAGAATAAAAACAGATAATATATCTTTACAGTGATTCTAAACATATAAACAAACTGCCCACACTCATGACTGTTCCTGATATCCAGGCTGGCAAAGCGTTTGCAACCACAGGGTTCTGCCACTCACAATCAGTTCTTCCATTTATCAATTTTACCTTGTCCTGAAGTGGGCGGAATGCAAATGCAAAAATATACGAATCATGTTCACGTGCATACAGCTTCCTGTGGAAAGTAATGACTATTGGCCGGAGCGGGTGCTGAGCTGCGATAACATTCATGCTAAGCAGCATTCTTGTGCCGGAGTCTATAAGATATAATAAGACATCTCTTGGCGGCATGTGGAAAATAATCAGTAGGTTTTATTTGGCTGTTGAGGGAGCGCAGAAGGAAATGAGCTTCTGTCCCAAGCAAACCTTGTCCTTGGCCAGTTGCACTGGATGGATCAAGTTAACTCAACTTCACAGGCTTCACAGATTAAGTTGTGTAGACCCCGAGTCTCACGGCTATCTGATCATGATGTCTGAATGTTTTATGCTGTTATCCTTTATTCAAGCCAATTTCAAATGTTCCTTTTCATTTGGTCTCAACCTGAATTTAATATCTTTCGCCAGACTAACACAAACACTGAGCAATGTGGCCCCGGTCCGCGATATCCTTAGGCACATTTAAGAGGCAGTAACTGAGATATTAGGGTGATGCTAGGTAGCCCCTCACATCTTTTGAACTACCTTGATCTTCTAAACTAAAAACTTGATCCTAAGAATAATATTTTTTAGGGGCCAGGGAGATGGAATAAACACTTCCCTGGCAAGCACAAGGGCCTGAGTTCAATCCCTGGTTCTGCCCCCACGCACACCCAAAAAAAAAGATACTTTTTAGCTTCAGGTCTTATGCCCTTTAAAAATGTTTACATTAAAAAAACAAAGTTTACATGTCCTAATAAGTGACCCTAAGTGACTTGCATTATCAGTCATGCAAGTCATAATAAAATTGGGTGTAGCAGATGCTTTCCCTAAAAGAACATCTATAAGAAGAATTACGAAAGTGCATAAAGAATCTTATGATTTGAGAGGACCTGCCAGTTAGCTCAGCAGACAAAAATGCCTGCTTTGGAACAGCACAGTGGCTGGGCTTCGATTCCTGATGTGTTGTGCTGGCTCCGCCCTTGGTGTACACAGAGATGGCGACTGAGACGGGGTGCGGTGGTGCGCGCCTGTTATCCCAGAGCCTGGGAGGCTGAGAACAGGAGAATCACTGTGAGTCCGATTTACCTAGTAAGACCCTGTACACCCTGTAGATGATGTACTAAATTTAAAAAAAAATTAACAAATAAAAATAATCTTATGATTTGAAAAATAAATATACTTAAGCGGGAAGGTGCAGATGAGCTGGATAGATGAGGACAGATAAGCAAAAACACTGTTGTGTTGTGCATATTTTTGCCTACATGGCCATGTGCCTGGCTCTGATTAAAGAAGAACATTGCCACCTACTCCCGGCCTACCTCCAGGCTAAATCAACTTCTTTTGTAGTCATCCTCCAAAGAGATTCATTAGGTAAGACGTGATTTCACACTGTGATACAGGAGACTGCTCTCTGTGCACATTCTCCCCTCCTTCCCTCATAAATAGCAAGTATTTTAGCAGACACAGTTATCCGCAAAATAAAATGGGGGAGTTCTCAGAATTCCTTGCATCTATTTAGAGCCACATGACTAAGGCTGGCCACTGAGCCAAGTTTGCAACTCCCAGGAAGTCCACTGAGAGGAAGCTGATGAGCTGGAGCTGGGGCTCTTTTGTTGTCTCCTGTCTCCTCTGGTTTAATGGCTAGAGTTTTAGTAGTCAGTTTTCATTTTACAGGCAATTAGAATTTGTTCCTTTGAATGTATCCTGAATCCCTTGCCTCCTTTTTCACATTGCTTTGTCTTATGAGCTTGAAATGTTCACATCTTCCTGATTCTGTAGCTGTGTCAGCACAACTAAAGTGAAATAAACACACAAACCACAATGAATGTTCTTGCTTTAAATTCATGGCACATGACTCTTTTTTTCAATTAAGTTCTTTTAAATTTTGGCAAAATATAGACAAGATGTACCATCTTAGACAATTTTTGTACATTTTCTTTTCAGTGGAATGAAGTGAATACAATAATACTACCAATACTTTCTTCATCTGCATTCAGAAAGGTTTTCAATTAGAAAAATTGTATCACTGTACTTACTAAGCCATAATTCTTCATTGCCCCTCTCCTGGACCCTAGAAACTGCCATTTCCTTTATGATTTTGATATCCTTGGGAATTATATCTATCATCATAAAGTTATGACACTAATTTGTACTTGTACCAATTTAATTTGGGCTTGGGCGGGATCTTTAATTTCAATAGCACACAAAAACTCTGCTCCTATACATTTATGCTTCCAATAGAGTGGCCCTGTACAAGCACCCAATGGGACTGGGAGTCCAGCAGGACTTCAAATATTAACCTCAGGCCTGAATGGCTCGATATTACACCCTCCACCCACATTGTCAGTGTACAGCCTCTGCCACAAAGGGCAAGGATTCTTCCTATCCTGAAGTATCCTATTCCTTGATCTTTCAGTATCTTTTACACATTAAAAAATAAATTCCTAAAGGAGTCCCATTATCAATCAGAGAGCATACACTGGAGGTTAGAGTCAATAAATGGATAACACAATTTTCTGATAGACATTTTAAAATCAACACAAGCAAGCCCAGGTCTTCTTGGAAAACAAGACTATCTTCTTACAGTGTTGTCCATTTCTTAGCTGGCAACTCCATTTTCCAATTCTCACTGCAAGCCTTTGAAGGCATCCTAATTTTAATCTTTTGGTTTCAGGCAGTCACACTAGCCAACCTCGTTAGTGCTACACTCAACTTTAATCTGGAATCAGTGCACTTCTCACTTTCCAGCTACCACCTGTTCCAAGCTCCCATCATCTTTCACCCTGGCAGGTACAGTAATGCAGTGGCTGGGGTTTCTGCTTTCACCCCCTCCACTGATAGTTAAAGCCTCTAACACTGTGATCCTAATGACACTAAAACACAAATCAAATCATGATACTTCTCTGCTCCACCTCCCCCTGCGTCCTGCCCTCAGAGAATGAATAAATTGGAAGTCTCATCGTGACACACAAAGCTCAGTGTGCCTCTGCCCTGATGTCTCTCACATCCTTCCTTTTCTCATCCAGCTTTATCCACAAAGCCTTCTTTGTTTTCACTTCAGTACTCAGGCATCAGCTTCTACTTTAGAAACCTAACACTTCTTTGCTTTCCTTCACTAGGAAAACTTGTGCCTCACATGTCCACCTGATTTACTTCTTGACCTCATTTCGTCCTTTACTAAAACATTACCTGACTAGTAAGGCATTTGGTGGCCCCTCTGTCTGAAATGTATACAAAGGCTTACTCTGGTACAGAAGCCCAGTAAATATCAGCTGGGTAAATTGAATCCCTGTTCTTACTAAGCCATAATTCTTCATTCCCCTCTCTCCTGGGACCCTAGGAACAGATAACTTATTCTAAGATAGTCTTGGGAATAAAAGCCACAGGTGGTGAAAGCCTGAATAACTGTCAGTAATCTAGAGCCACCAGTCTTGTGTTCTCTTTCTCCAGAATTATTTAAGTGAAAGAAATAAACTTGTGCCTTACTTGTACATACTGTTATTCAGCAGTTTTACTTATCCATAGAGGCTGCCTATTCCTGATACTTCATCCTATAGCTCACCACTTTTCAGTCCTGGGGTTATGGAACTTATATTAGATTAACTAAAAATATTTCAAAACTATACATATTTAGATCTTAACTCCACAGTTACTGACTCAATTGAACTTGGTCAAACTGGACATTATTACAGAGAACTTTGCTGAAATTTCTACCACATAGCCAGGATTGAAATTAACTGTGACAATGACTTTATTTAATGTTTTCTATCATTATTTAAAGAAATAATTTATGTTTTGTATCATTATTTAAAGAAATAATTTTCTTTTTTGCCTTATCTGGTATGTGCTGTATCTCCTACTCATAGTTTACACTAAAGAAGTAGGATAATAATTTTAGCAACAATAATCACTCTTTGTATATTACTTCTACTTTAGCATGTTTTCACATAGCCATCAATTTTTTGAGAAAGATCATTGCTTCATTTTGGAAATAATGAAACTTCTCAGTAAGAAAATTCATCTTTGATTAAGTCTCTGATGAAAATAGCTAACAACTGCAATTAATTATTTGGTTGGTCCCAAACTCTTAAATAATCTCACACAACCAAGTACCTTCTCTACAGATACCAGAGTGAGATTAAATTTTGCCCTGATGTGACTAGTGTAGGAAAGTAAGGCTTGAGGCAGTATGATGTATGCTTTTATTGACATAATTCTCAGCAAAGTAATTAAAAGCCCAAGGAACACAAGGAACAACCAAATGCACTGAACAAAAAAGGGTTAAATCTAAGGCCAAGGAATTAGATTTCAAAAGACACTAATGGAGCAGGATTAACACTTGTTGACCAAAGCTTGGCAACATTTTTATTATAGAACCAAATCGAGGCCCATTAGGTTTTTTAAAACACAGTATATTTATAGCAGTTCTATGTCTATGTCTTTATTTTATCTATAACTCAAACATTCAAGAGTCAGATATCCAAAGTGAAACAGGGGCAATGCCTCAGAGTTTTGCTGACATTGCCTCCCAGCCTGCCAATTTTGGCATTGCCAATGAGCATACACAGTAAATAAACCCAGAGTCTTCAGAAACTAAGGGCCACATGAAGAAGAACAAAATGAGCAGAAGCCTCTGCCCTGCCCCAGCGGCGGGGCCATCTGTGCCATTGGTTGCATATTAAATAATCATGGTATTATTTTTTATATAAAAGAATATAACAACAGAATGTTTAAAAACATTATTAAAAATATGCGCCATATGTCCATTAATAAAGTGAGAATAAAAACAATATTGAGTAAAATAATATCTATTATATTGAGCTATAGTGGAAATTGAATGAATTATCAGACAGATGCTTGGAAAAGTACCTAAGACCATATAAACAATGAGAAATATTTACAATTATTCTCTCCATTGCTAGTAACATACTCATTAGCAATACTAACATACATCCAAGTGTTTCACATTATTTCAAAATCAATTGGGAAAAAGGGGGCCAGCAAGATAGCTCAGAAGATTAAGAGCCTGCTTAGGCAAGTACAGGAATCAGGGTTCCATCCTGCTACCACATACCGTGCCAGCCCCACCCATGGACACGTTGAGCTGGTGACAGTGGTAACGCACACCTATAATCCCAGGCTTTGGGAGGCTGAAAACAGGAAGACCACTAGGAGTCTGATTTGTGTAGTAAGACCATGTACCCATTATGGTCTTAAGAATTACCATATTGAAGTTCTAATCCCTAGAACTTCAGATTGTTACTCTTTTTAGAGCTCTCATCTTTAAAGTATTAGTTGGGGTAAAATTAGCTCCAAAAGGTGGGCCCTAACCCAGTATGACTTCGTCCTTATTAAAATGTGGTGGGCTTTTGGGCCACCTTTCCATTGCTTAGCACCTGACATAGGAATCCATTCCTCAATGACCCTCATGCCAAGCCTTTCCCCTGATTCCTCGGGGTGACACACTGGCACAAAGGGATACGTGGCAAGCTTGGACTTAACATTCTTCCCTGAAGTCTTCTTTTTTCCCAAATAGCAGTGACAGTGAGCCAGGTCTTTGCTATGGTCCTTGAAGAACAGTGACTTCTAACCCTTCTGGAGGAAACTCTTTCATATGAAAATAAATTGTTTGTCTTTCTTCTCTCTTATGAGGCATTTTTCCACTCCCTGGAGAATATTTAACATATCTCATCTAAATTCCTAGATGATCAGAAAATGAAAATCTAGTGTAGAAGAATAATTTAATTTTGTTTTCAAACTCAACTTTTCCTTGAGGTAAAGAAGCACAGAACCTGGTTACCTGACTTAATGGAATATCTGAATAAAAATACAGGGGGAAAGACATAAAAAGCATATTAAATTCCTGCACCTTCTTATGTCAATTTATTTAACATGCTCATTCATCTGTAAAAGATGACTACAGTACCAAGCAAAATTTTAACAGCTATCCTGTCTCTTCTCTGACCTGCTTTTGTTTTGTTTTGTTTTTGGGACTCACAGATAAAAATTGTTTTAGTGATTTTAGTTGCAAGCAAGTAAAATCAACCCTAATTAAGAAGGAGAGAGGGTTTATTATAAAGCTTATTGAATGACTCCAAAATACCAGAGAATTGGATCATCTTGCTCAGAAATGGACGAGTGAAAAAATGCTCTCAATGAAGTTGGATAAAAAAATGTGCTGATGAGAAGCTGTCCTTTGCAAGGACTAAACCATAGAATGTTCTAGCTACTGTGCCCCTGAAGCACATCATTACACTAAAATAGCCTCCTTTACAACGTATCACTAGATTATTAACTGTCTGCACATTGGAAACAAGGCATGGGCTGATTGCTAAGCCTGCTGGCTATCACCATTACTCACTTTCTTTTTTTGGGAGGTCTCTCTAATGAGAAAGATCCCCATTCTTGGCCACAAAAGGAAGATTGTTTTGCTCAAGTAGTGTGGAAATTATAGGCAAAGATTAGCGCTTTTGGAGCCAGGGAGATGGCTCAGTAGGATAAGTGCAAAAGCCTGAGTTCAATTCTTGGTTCCGGGGTGGGGAAGAGTAGCTGTTTTAGTGTTATTGGCTGTGACCCTGGAATGCCAGTGGCTATCAGCTCGAAGGGCAAACAGTCCTCCTTGCATTCAGAACCTACCCACAGACCCCAGGAACTGTTCCAGCCCCTAGAAATGGGGCTTGTAGTGCTTCTTCCATCATTTCTCCATTGCCCTGTGCTATCCTTTGTTGCTGGGCACATTTGGACTTATCAGCTCACTCAGCCAGCTGCTTTCACCACCAGCGGCCTTTGGTGTTAGCAGCTCTCAGTATATATTACCAGCTCTGTGTGCTTCACTCAAGACAAAGCATGCCTTGCAAAGTATGCCATCAAAGAAAGCTTTAAGTCCTATGCTGAGGCATAAAAGAATGTGGCACACAGACAGAACCTATTAATGGTGTGAGGCAGCTGCTTAGATAATAGGAGAAAGGAAGGCACATGTAGGTATATGCACAATGTCAGACTTTCTATTCATTCATGGGTAAGGAAGGAGCCTCTTTCAGACTTGACAGAGGAAGGCAGAAGAAGAGCAGAACTACACAGAGATTGCATGAAGGAGTCATCTGGGACATGCTTGAGACTAAAAGCTGCTTTAGTCAAGCAAATATCTTCCAGGTGACCATAAGATACGCTCATTAGAACTCAGTCTAAAAAAGCCAAATATTACACTTATTGCCACAAGGCACTTAGGGACATCTGCATAGATAGATAGATAGATAGATAGATAGATAGATAGATAGATAGATAGATAGATAGATAGATAGATACATACATACATACATACATACATACATAGATGATAGATAGATAGATACATACATACATACATACATACATAGATGATAGATAGATAGATAGATAGATAGATAGATAGATAGATAGATAGACAGACAGATAGTATATCTTTGGGAGCATTGATCTTTACCCTCCAATAACAAAAGAATGGGTCACTGCACGACTTTCCATGCCACTAACTCTGCTCACACAACAAAACTAGCACTGATGCATTCAATTGAGAGAGTTAGGATTTTTGTACAAACTTTAGCTTCAAGTAGGGTAAGAAGGTGCAGAGCTGGAACTCTTCATTTTAACATTTTATGAAGTTAAGTTTTCTGTATTTTAAAGCTGGCTGTCTCCTACCAAGACTGAGCTCAGGCAAAGGGAATGGAGAGATTGAAAAATATCTTACAACAGAAAGACTGTAATAAGAAGCTGAAGTAAAAAACAAGGCAGAATTTCAGGATTCAGTAGAAGTGTTTTTGACCTAAGTGATACAATGTCCAACTAGTACTGATTGAAATATATGATACAAAATTTTAAAGTAAGAAATTGCTACTGTTAGCTCAATAGTTCAGAAAGGTTACGTTAAAAGTTCTGTCCTTTCCCTAACGATAATGTGTCTCTTACCTTCAATGCATGAAACAAGAAAAAGAAAGGGCAATGTCACAGATTTTGAATGTATTTCCTATGCCATATATATTTCATTGGCAAGAAGCTTACAGAAATAAGTTATATTAAGGTCAAAAACTGGAGAAATGCTCTTCTTATGTATAAAACAATGTAATCCCACAAACTTCCTTCAAACAAGTCTAACCAAAATAATTTCTTAAAAAATTGTTGACAATTATTTTATTATCAAAAGAATATTGACAAAAGCAAATATATGTTGTCAAGCGTATGTGTATCCCAACTCCAAAAATCAATGTTATGTTATAATCCTCACATTTTCAAAGCTTTAGACAATAAAATGTTTATTACAACACAGTTTATAATGGCTAAATCCTGCAAACAGCTTGCTGTGCATCAATAAAAGGTTGAATAAAGAAAATGTGATATCTATATAATGAAATACTAGTTAGCTATGAAGAATATATTTGAGACATTTATAGGAAAATCGGTGCCTTGGAAAATATAATGTTAAGGCAAATACATCAGACACCCAAACTTACATAGCATATAGAAGCTCTTATTTGAATGACATGAAGTACAAAGAGCACAATGAAGGGTGTCTAGAAGGAGGAAAGGGAATGAGGCTCTTGAAAACTGGAAGGACTCCAGAAGAATTTAATATCCTCATTATATGAAAATATCCTATGTCACAAACATGAGGTAAAATTTTAAAGACTTAACTATTAACTGTGTGTGGGAATACCCAGACCAGAGACTTAAATGAACACATACTGTGTTGCAGAACCGAAATTATGGAGACCAAGGAAGGCTCAATCCCTTTATAGCTGCCTGCCGCAGCACAGGACATATATGTAAAAATGATAAATAGTTTCATTGGAAGTTCACTTTTGTTCTCAATAATGTTCACAGCTATTGCCAAAAGCAATCTCATTTATCTTAAATGTTCTTAAAAATCTTCACAGTCATGCCTTTCCATTTGTCTTTGGTTTGTTTGCTGGGACTGGGACTCTTTTAATGGCCCTGATTGTTAACCACTAAAATACCATTGCTAAAGCCTTGTCATGGCCCTCAGCCACCTGCATGGCAGTCTCTTCTGCTGCACTGTGAATCTTGCTTTGGACACACTCTCATCTAACCTGCAAAGTGGTCTTTACTTACATGTCATTAAACAATAGTTCTCATCCCATGTCTCTATATGAAGGAAAATAAAAATTAAATAGGAATAAAAATGGAAAGCCTGCTGGAGACCACTGAGGTGCTCCGGATTTGAGTCCATGCAGGCTCTGCCATTTACTTTTTAATGAGATCTTGAAGCTGTCACTTAAATTCTTTTTTTTTGGGGGGGTGGCCACGATCAGCCATGTCCCCGCCCTGCATGAAGGCCCTTCTCAGAGGGCAGCTGCTGGCACTGTGCTCTTGGATTTTTCAGCCTCCAGAATGATAAGCAAATGAAACTCTATATTTTTTAAATAAGCTACCTGTCTGTGATGTTGTTATAGATAAAGAACTAGCCTAAGACAATAGTCATGTCTGTCATGTGTCACTTAAATTCTTAAGCCTCAATTTTATTGCATGATCTTCTTTCACATAAATATTTTCATTGAAGACTTTTTAATAAAGATTTTGCATGTAAAGTCTCTTTGAAATCTGTAACATTATGCATGAAGAAAAAATAAGAAAGCATTTGTATTATTTTTGACATGTTATTTCTGGCTCTTAGACTACAGTCAAGAAATATTGCAGTCCTTATGTGCCCTATTTCCTGTACCATCCTCTTCTTCACCTAGGCTCCTCTGCCTGCTTCTGTCTTAGCCACAATATTCTTACCTAACATGAGGACAGAAGAAGATCATAAAAATGCATCAGCATATGTTAGGTTTTGTTTAAGACAAACTGTGCAGATCAATTTCATTCCTTTAATAAAGGTACTGCAGCAACTAATTATTGTCTTGAAGCCCTATTCACTGACATCTTCAACAGAAGATTGATGGACTTCCTGAGAGAAAGCAGTGTTCCAGGCAACATGGGGTAGCTTACATAGGGAGAGGAGGTGCCACCGTGTGTTGCCTGGTGAAGGACAAGCTGAGTGTAGAAAATGTCAGTGACAGGAATGAAGGAGGTATAAGAACATCAAAAAGTGACAGTACTCAACTTAGCTTCTGCAAGAAAAACTTACTGCCTGGTCTAACTAGGATATATTCTGAGGAAGGTATGAAATATAAAAAGAAAAAACTGTGGAATCAAGATCTAAGCAGAGAAGCTGGAGCTCACAGGTCTTCCTATCCCCTACACTTCCTTGTGTTTCTTCTCTCTACTTGATTTACTTTTCTCCAAAAACTTTGTCCTCTTATGTACCAGGAAGATGAGTATGAGATCAGTTTCTGTTTAACTAGCCCCCTACCTCCTTAACAGAAATCCATTCATCTAATACTCATAAAAATTACAAGAGTGGGATCCTGTCCCATTTTTAGTGTTCTTAGACCTGGGAAAATAAAAGCTACCTAGTTAAAATTGATTTTCAGAAAAATAACAAATTGTACATGGTATGGCTCTGTGACCAGATAATTGTGTCCCATAAAATACTTGACAAGGTTTCCACAGAGGTTAAAGTGCCAGGAGCCCCATCTGGCCTCACCCTCCCTTCTCAGTCAGTCACCCTGAGAGTGAGATCTGGAGTCAGGAAAGTGGCAATAAGAAAATTCTTGCCTCAGAAGCCACAGCTAGTTGCTGCCCCACTCAATGACAGAGATGGCAAGGAAAAAGTATCCAAATCTGCTCGTTAATTGCTTCAGTCTTGCCCAAAAAGGAAAGAGCGATCAAATTTGTTTTTCATGATTAATGATCCGCATTATTTCACATTGGCATTGATTACGAGATGAAGTCAGAGAAAACATTTTCCTGATGATTTTAAAAAGCAGCATAATTCCTGTGTAATTGGCCTACCATTACAAAAGATAAATAGCAGGGGTGAACTAAATGACTATCTTTTAACATCAAGGCATTGTCAGGATGATAGAAAGTCTGTTTTACCATTTTCCAGGGATCCAGGAAGCTCCTTTGAGTTTCTCAAAGTGGTGATTATAAAATAATAAGCAGAAAACATGTTGACCCTGGCATCAGGAAGGATGACAGAAATGCAGGCTTGGCTGAGCTTGGCAGCAGCACACTTAATTACATTGACAGTGTGTAGCTGTGTCATTTCTTGGGAACTAATTATTCTATTCTTTTGGAAAGAAACATCCCTAAACATGGTTTTTGAACTACTTATACAACTTGGGGACAAAATGCCCTAGACAGAGCATGGAATGGTCATGATCAAGTGTGCATTATTATAAGATGGCATCAAACTTTAAGGATGGCCCAGACAAGCATTCCCACGTGGAGACAATGAAAGTATATATGGTTATTAAATGATCACGAAATAATCTTTCCATAAAAATTTGAAAGTGGAGCATCATCTCACAGAGGAAGTTTGAATTCTACACAGAATGGAAAGTGAAGCGCTGCTTCCTGGAATCAAATTAAGCTACAGCGACTATTTCTATGGGTAAATAATACTTTGTAAAAGGTCAGTATGCTGATCGAACAGTAAGGCTAGTGAGGGTGGTGTCAAATGCTAACGCAGTCATGGATGAGACATATACAGCGACACCGAGACAGACCCACAGGCAGATAGACGAAGAAAAAAATGAGAGACTTCATCCAGGGAGGGGAAGAGCACAGGCTGTTTTCCTTTTTAACAATTTAGTCACAAAGATGATTTCAGACACTAAATAGACGAAGGGATGCAGACAATGAGTTGCATCATTCTGTACCAGCCTGTGCTTTTCTAACTTTGCTTTCTTATTGTGGTTTCTCTTGTCTTTCCTTCTATCTACTAAATCTGGGCATTTCTCATGTTATTTATTTTCCTTTTCTTGCCCTCCCTCAGTGATAACCACAATAAAATTACCCTTCCTTCAGAGAACAGTCAGTCTGTGAGCCTGGACAGGCTTTGCTGAGCACCGCTCTGGCATTCTGTCACTTGTGAGCAGTATGCCATGCAGCCCTGCCGAACTTGATGTGGCAATCTAATAAGAATCATCCGTATCTGTTTCTGCCCATTCTTTTTGCTTTTGACCTCCAGCCATGGAGCTCTGGATGCCTATCCAACAGTCTCTTTTACCTGGAAAATAAATGCCAATTCTATTCATAGTCTAAGAATATAGGGGAGCTAAAGTCTTCTACCACATGAAAATGAAAATTACTTGATAGCAAGCCCATTTTGTTGGTATTTTTGAAAGAGAAATAGACCATTTTTACTATTATACATGTCCCTAAATTCCATAGAAACTCAGGGCCCAAAATGTCTTTTATGTAGGTGGCTATAACAGCACAAAGATGTTGAGGCATGAAGAGCTGCTACCCTAGCCACTCTTGCTGCTGCACTGCAGTGATACTGTTTCCACCTGACCACAGTCCTTGGTTCCTGCAGCAACCTCTAGTGGTGAGAGATGAGTTAGAAAAATGTCTAACGGAAGCCAGTGAGGAATGCTCATCCATGTCGTTGTCACCCTACTGAGCAGCGTGTCTCAGAAGCCATATGGCAGCTATTGCCCAACGGCCTGACCTATCTTGAGCTCACTCAGCTAAAGGAACCCAACTTGCCCATGTGCTGTGCCTGCATTTGCTTGGCGTAGGAGCTTGTGGCTCGTTTTAAGGTCATTGTGATTTTGTCAGCTGTCACTTTATAAAGCTGGAACCTAGATATTTTTATTTTCTCTATTCCTTGGATGCTTCTGAATTTGGGCTCTCTGAAATTAACTTTTAATTATATTCATTCTCACATCCAAAGCTATTTGAGGTCCACTCAGAGGCCTCAAGAGAACCTTCACTTTTCACTGTACCAGAGCCTACGCTAGAGTCTCCAAGGTATTCCTTCATCAGAGACACCCTTTAAATAACCTCAGTGATCATCAGTAAGATCTTGATTTCAGTGACCCCAAGGTTTCCTTAACACTAATTAGTGTCATAGAATGACAAAATCTCCAACCACCTCTCTTACACAAAATTGAAATGTAACCCTATTATCACTATGCTGTGCATTGTTCAAAACTTACAATAACTTCATGCAATATTTTAAGGGAACGTGGGCCAGCTAAATACCTTAGGCAGATGCTGTGGGCTGGAGTTCAATCCCTGGCCAGCTCTTCCCGCAGGGCATGCTGGCACAGTGATTGAGGCTGGGCGTGGTGGTGTATGCCTGTAATCTCAGCGCTTGGAAGCCTGAAAACAAGAGCATTACTACATGTCAGATTTGTGTAATGAGACCTGTAGATCCTGTCCTAAAAATAGAAAACAGTTTAAGGGAATAAACTGATTGTGAAGAACTTATACAATATTTATACAAATTCCCTTTTTTTCTGTTTAACCAGTATTTCTCAGATTTCACTTTTTCTACAAAAGTCTTTTTTCATAGTACTTTGCCCCCAAATAACTGGTATTGTCATTGTTTCTCAGTTGATTTCTGTATTTTATTTATTCATTTTATTCTTTATGCTTGAATTCTCACCTACCTAACCAAAGTGTTACTCATAATTTAAATAATACTCTTTTTCATAAAACATTTAATCTCTAAATATTATAACATTTCTCTTTTAAATTGCACCAAAAACCTTGCCAACACTGTACCTTTTGACACACAATAGGAGAAGTGGACCTCTTGGCTCCATGTCCTCCTCCATTTCAAGTTGGTGACTTCATTTATAAATGCAAAAATAATATTTTATCTTTCAAAATAACTATAAAGTAATATAAATTAAATGTCAGCATATGGTGCAAAATATTATCATTAGTACTTTTACAATCTCCTATATTTTGGCAGACACATTTAAAAAAGTCTTCAGCCAAAAATCAAGAAGGTAAAGCAAATCAGTTACAAGAAGAGTAGGCCAAGTCATAAGTACCATTGAAAATCAAAACAGGCAAAAGTTTGAGATGTGTTCATAATTATTCCAGAGCTTATATAGATTTCTAACCAATTTTTAATTAATTCATTTATTTTTATTAGTACTAGTATGCTATACATAATGATCACATTCAGCATGCAGAATTTGACCCTGAATATATTTTATTTTTCCCCGTTTTCCTCCCCTCCCTTCTACCCTTCCATACCTCCCCACTTACAAAAGCTCTGTGGTGTCATTGTGAGTGCAATGCTTCATTTTTTGTTGTTTGTGTAAATGTTACTACCATTACAGTATTGTAATTTATTTTAATTAGTATATCGAATTAAATCTCTCACCAAATCATAGCCAGTTATTAAACATCCACTGTTCATAAATTTTCCTATTCACTGCTAAACAATGAAGAAAGAACTAATAACATTTCACAATTCAGTGGTGAAAATGGATTTGTACAAAGTAAAACATAAGCATACGCTACAATGAATTGTGTAAAGTCAGTAACAAGTGAGAAAGAGGAAGCAGCAGTTTGCACAACCTGGAATGACCCAGCAGTGCTATGAGGGGTGATGACACTGTAGCACTTAACATGCAAGCACCCACAGGAAGAAAAAAGCATGTACTGTGTACCAGGAACAGCACAGAAAAGGGTGGGCGTGAATGTTTTCAGATATGCCTGACATGAGACTGTGTGCATTATATTCAAATTAAATTTCCTTTTTGTCTTGCTGTGGTGCTCTAAGCTGGTACAATTACTATCTTCACCTTAATGTTTACAAAAGCAATCCATTGATTACATATCAATAGTCTTTTATGATATCTTAGATGTGTTCCATTTTTCTTCAGCTATTTGCTTAGATGTTCACTTAGTGTTTTCCTTTGATCAACAAGCACAGTAGGCACCTAAGGGTATCCAAACAAGAGTTAAATAGTTGGCTTCGGTGGTGCACACTTGTAATCCCTGCATTCCAGAGATTGAGGTTGGAAGTCACCAGCAGTTCAAAGCCAACCAGGGCTGCACAGTAAGTTCAAGGTCAACCTGAACTGTACAGTGAGACCCTGGCTCAAAAAAATAAATAAAAATAAAAACAAAGTAAAGAGTTAAATAAAATTTGTCCAGGCACGTACCACACCCCACAATTATGAAAGTCCTTATTGTCTGCAGGGCTCCTTCTTGGGATACAGGGTGGTGTGTGCCTCAGACAAGACTGCTAAGTCAAATATGGGTAGCGCCGTATTTCTGGACCCCACTGTTCCATGCTCCCGACCTTGGGACACTCTCCCTTTCCATGTGTCTTTTCAGCAATTCTCTCTTGGGTACTTACTAAGCTGGACACATAGCAATTTGGTCCTCCATAATTCCACAAAACACCCTCCTCAACCCAGATATTCAGTTAATAGAAGACTTTTGGAACTGCAACAATCTCTGGACAGTTTGGCATAAAAGAAGTTTGCATCACAAAACTCAAGTACACAGCAGTTGTTTTGTGGGCTGGCATAACAAAATACTTCAGATGAGAAGTCTAAATAGATATTCACTTATAGTTCTAGAAAGTTGAAGATTGAAGTTTTGGCAGACATGACTTCTTCTAAGGCCTGTTTGGTGTGCATGAGGTCCTCAGACAGCCTTTCCACTGTGTGTATCCAATTTATGCTGTGCCCCAATTTTCTCTTCTTAGAAAAAAAAATAAGTCAAGTTGAACTAAGGCTTAGCCTAACTGCTTTATTTTAACTTAGCTATCACTTTAAAGATCCTATTTCATTCACATTCTGTAGTGCTGGGGCTAAGATGTCAAGCAACTTCAAATTCTATATCTATCATAGATCTCTGTTTTTAAAAATGTTTGTTAGTACCTGACACCAGGGATTTCTGTCAGGTGGACCACTTTCAGCAAAGCTTCTCACTTCCCTTCTGCAAGGAAGTTCAAATGCAAGTTGCTAACATTTGGCTTCTTTCCCTCATCCAGCTATTTGGAAGTAAGGTCAAAGTCACTATGCTCCACCTTGTAATCCCAGAATTCTGCAATTCTGTGGTAACAAGGTTTGAACTACCCAGAGTGAGCAATTTAGGGAACTAATGAGATCGTGCTTCAAAAACAAAAGTATAAAAAAGGGTTGGGATGGATTAAAGCTCCTGCAAACAGGTGCAAGCTACCTGCCCCAGGGTGCACTGAGATAGCAATTGAAACTGGGCATAGTGGTGTGTGCCTGTAATCCCAGCACTTGGGAGGCTGTAAATGGGAGAATCACTATGAGTCCAATCTAGTAGTGAGACCCTGAACAACATGTATACCCTTCCTTAAAATACAGGGAAAAAAGGATTGGGAATATAACTGACTGTGAAAGTCGTGGGTTTATTCCCTGGAAGCATCCAAAAACATTTATTTTTTTCAGAACCAAGGATTTCAGGGCTCCTAGATGATAACAGTAAGCTGCTCCACTATATTTATTAATCACCAAGAACTTTTGAATTAGTAACTGTGTTTTCATGCAGCAGAATTTCAGTGGTGAAATCGCACTGAGACCTGGAATTCAGCCTACCTGAACATATCTACCAGCTGGCTGCAGGAGGATTTAGGCTGAATGTTTGTATTTTTAAAAAACCATATATTATATATCAAACAGCAAGAAAATAGGAAGCTCTCTGTGTGATTTAAACATAGGGAATCTGTTGATTTGGATCAAAAACATCTCTCAAGAGCTGCTGCATTAGAAGACATCTGGATCATTCATGAATGAACTCATTGGTATGTGCAAAGCTGGATATATGATCAGGAGGTGCAACCCGCTGAGAGAAGCTGTGTCCCTGGAGGCATGGCCTGCCAGGCTGCATCCCTGTGGTGGCCTCCTCGAGTCCTCTTGGCTCTTCTTCTTTCTCTGCCTCCAGCCACTGTGAGCTAAACATCTTTCCCCTCCAACACCCTCTACTATGATGTTTTCACCTTGGAGCCATCAAGCATGGTCTGAAGCCACAAGCCCTGATAACCCTCTCCTGCCTTGTGCAATGGCTGTCAGACTTCTGGCCCCAGCAATAGGAAGCCAACTGCAGTAGAATTTATTATAACAAGTTAGATATACGCTTAGTAAAGGAGATACGAGGCCCTGCAAGGCACGATGAAGTTACCAACTGATTGGAAGTGGTAGAAAGCCACCTCTGGATACACCAAAGGAACACAACAGAAGTGTTACTACCAGAAGTCCAAAACTGGGGAATCAAGCAGGACTTCCACTAGGCCACAAGCAAGGCTATTCTGGTGAGAGGTGGGCCTATCACAAAAGGCTATATTTTAAATTCTGGGATTCCATGAAGATTAATTCTTAGGCAACTTAAGTTCCGTCTTCTGTGAATGACTCTCACCCAGCCCCAACCCTGATTCATGTTTCCCCACATCTTTCTTCACACTAAGGGCACAATACAGTGGTGAGATGATTCATAGACCATGGATCAGTACAAACCCTTGTATGCTTCAGAATGCTGAGTGCCACTAGAATGGTTTCAGTACAAAAGCAATGCTATTTCTGTATCTTAAATGAAGTGTTGCTTAAACTAAAAATTTTAATAGTATAATAAAGCAACTCAGCTTTCCTTTTTAGGATTTGAAATCTTGTTCCTTATCATAGAGTTAGATCCATTGCACTCCAGAAAGCAAGTTTACTAATGGTTCTGGTTTCAGCCAATGAAATAGCAAAACAAAACTGAGCAGCTATGTGATAGAACCCCAGAAACTCAGCCTTCACAGGGTAGAACTAAAATGCTCCCTAAGGATCTCAGATGTTTGGAAGACAATGGGCGTCCTGCAGTGCTATAAGCACCAGGGGACTGATCCCTCCATGAATTCAGCTGCTGCTGCTTGAAGATTTAGGAGGTGGAGCCTGGCTGGAGGAGGCTCCCTTGGGGCCATGACCTAGTAGGATGTGTTCTTTCGTTAAAAAAAATTTGTGCTTTATCTGGCTTTTTATTTTTAAGTTGCGAGTCTTTTTGATACATTCTTCATTTAAACATTTTGATCAGTATATTCTTGCAATACATAATGAATGCACATAACATGGAAAATTAGTACATATGCTGGTTAAGTCTTTACCTCTTAATTCTCTTTCTTGTCCCCAGTTCCTCCTTTCCTTATCAGTTTCTTGCTGCCACCTGCTGAGAATCCTTCCTCCTCTGTGCTCTGCCCCTGGGCGTTGGGCCCTCAGAGACAGCCAGCTTGGCACTCAGCCTGTCAGATACTCTGTCCCAGTGATGAGCAAGTGCGGTTAGCGCTCAGAGCTCCCTGCTGCTCAGCTTTCTACCAGTATCCACCTTCTGCTAGTGGCCATCCACGTCTCGTGCCCATGTTTGATCAGCTCTCCACTGCTGTAACTCTCAGCGACAGTTTTTTTGTTAACAATATGACCTTTGTGTTGCATAATTTTTTGTTCCTCAGGGGATAAATACTTTTTAGAATATTTATTCTAATACCTTTAATATCAAGATTTGGGAGTAACCAGAAAAAGCCAAGAGTGGAAAATTCTCCAATATGCTAATATTTCCGTGATCTGAAATCAGTTTTACCTGACTGAACACCATAAAAGCTATTATTTATTAGGCTTAATAAAACATAGAATTTTAAGAACAAAATCTTTTAGAAATATTTGAATATTTGAAATCGGTTTAAAAGTGTAAAAATAATACATAGTGTTACTGTTAAGCAACAGGTATGGGATAAAAACTGAACATGGCTACAAATATCATTTAATTCTTTTCTCAATGTCCTAGCCAATTTAATTAGAAAAGGAAAGGGTGTTTTAAACAGATAAATAGAAAATTGGAAGATGGATGATAGATAGATAAGATTACTTATGTGGAAAATTAAAGACAACCAAAATAATGGGAATAAAGAAAATTTAATAAAGATCCTAGTTACAGATGTCATATGTAAAATCAGTAGTTATATGTACCCAACAAATCTATTTTGAGGATATACAATGATCAGAAGGACCTTTTCTGGTAGCATGAACAGAAGCGATTATATCTAGAGAATGTACTGGCTCTCCGGTAGGAGAACAACTATAAAAGTAAAGAGGAAAACTTAAAATGTTTTTTTGGAATTTCCCATAACTTACTTTACAAATTTGAAACATCTCAATTTATGCAGCAACAGATGCCTTAAACTGTACAATCCCGATGATACATTCACCAAATAGACCAACGGCTCACCACCGCCCACACCGTTGGAGCACTTTTTGAACGAGCAGCTTGGCAGTAAGTGTCAAACTTTAAATGTTTGTAGCAAATGATCTGGTGCATCGTCTGCTTCAAATCAGTTCTCTGCACATTGAATACTTAGAATACTAACCAAAGCACAGGCATCAGAGCTTTGAAGTAAAAGGGTAGAAATTCCATCACTAATCCACAAGATAAATCTACTTTTCTGCTTAAACATGAACGGTTGTTTTCAAATAAATAGACACGAGTAAAGAGATAGGTTTGAGGTAAATGTTTGTCCTGGCTGTGCCTGATTTTTATTACTTTCTAGATACAAAACCATACTGACCAAGATTACTCTTATGTAGTAACTTCAATGAACACCCATAGAGAATGAAGATGTCCACTTCCTTCATTGCTGTTAATTCTTCATTAAGTAAATTAAGTATCTCCTTTTTCCAGTCATCCACATAGGTGATAAGGGAAGGTCACAGAGATAGAGATGCCACACAAGTTCATATAAGTAGACTTTTGACATGACTTCTGTCCTCGCATAGGTGATTGTTTAGAATCTGGGTGCAATCTGCTAAGCTCAAAGTCATGATTTCCTTCTGAAAAGATTAATAAGATACTTGGTTTTGTGAGAAGAATTTTTGGTAACCTCATTATTTTTTAGAAATGCAAGAATAGATTTAAAAAATACAGTTGATTACTGCATTGTGAGTTTGGGGAGCATAACTTCATACATACTTTGTTGTTTTATTATTTGTTAAAATATGTCATTTTAAAAAATTATATATGTATATATTCATATGATTCACTTGAAGAATAATGGCAGAACAAAAAACAATTGGCTATTGTACAATTATATCTAAAGCAGTGGTGTTATGAATTCTTTTAAATTTTCTCTGAGCATGAATATGACTTCAAAATACATCCTAGCCGTAAAACCATTCAACCGAAGTATATTTTTAAGGTTTTGATATCATCAATATACATTTCAAAAAGTAACTCCAGTAAATGCCAATAAAAAATGTAAGAGTTCATTTCCCCCCAATTGTTAATACTTCATATCATACTCTTCTCACTAGATGGATTTAAAAAGTTTGCTCATTTGATGAATTTCATTATTCATAAGATTGAAATTCTTTTAATAATTAATTTGGGACACTTGTATCTCTCATTGTCTGAGTAGCTTGTTCATTTCCTTTTCCAATTTTCCTATTTGTTGTTTTTCTTACTCAGTGAAAACTATTTCTTGAACTTACACTCATTAATTCAATACTAAGTATCCATAAAATTTGGCCTTGATTGTTCAATTATCTTTTCCGTTGTGTTCAAGAGTAGTCAGGGAAAGTCTCTCAGTCTCTGTTTCTGTTTGTTTCTGTTTCTGTCTCTATCTCTCTGTCTCTGTCTCTATTTCTGTTCCTCTTTCTCTGTCACTATCCCCTTTTGCTATATTAATGTGTGTTTTGGGGATCTTTAGTGGGTTTTTTCAATAGAAACAATTTTAAGTTTTTAACATGGTCGTATTTGTAAAACATTTTCTTTATGATAGTTTGAATGTTGACTTTCTGAAACAGTCATTTCTTATTAAAAATTTATAGAAGTATTCTTCAATATTTTCCCAACATTCATAAATTTTAAGTGAGTTTTTTTTGGCATCAGTATATGTTAAAAGAGATTTTAGGACACAATAAGGAAAGAAATTCTACCTGCTTCCTTTATTTATACCAAAAAACAAATAGATTATCAAACAAAAAGAACTGGTAGTCTATCTTTTCCCCACTGATATTTAACCTATTCTTTTCATTTCCATTCATGGTTCTGAAATTACATATTTATTCAGGCCATGTCAGCATTGTGTTTTAATAACTTTAGCTTTAACATCCAGCATCAGTATTTCTTTCTCATCAAGCCCCCTGCCAAATTATTGTCTTTTTTGTAAATTGACTCTGCCAGATAAATTTAGAATGTTTGTCCTTTTCAATGTTAAAGCACCAATGTAATTTTAAGACCTATTTCATAGATACATTGAATAAGTAGATGTTTTACAAAGGAAAGATTCCACATTCAGTAACCTAAATATTTGTTCATTTTTTAAGACTTATTTAATAGAGGTGTTTTTTTTTATTCACTTATGTAACTGTGGAGTGTGTGCGTGCGTGCATGCATGTGTGTGTGTGTGTGTGTGTGTGTTTGTGTATGTGTGTTTGTGAATTATGTATGTGACAGTTTTTCCAGCATGCTTTTAATACAAATAGGAAAACAAACTTTCTCCTTTTGGGCTTGTGTTGCCTTTCTCTCTTACTTATTCCAAAGTACCATTACTTGATTTGTATTTTTCACGTATGTCTTCATATTGTTCCCGAAAGTGAGTTTTCCTTGTTCTCCAGTCGCTAGAGCCCATTTTGTTTACAAGACACACTGGAGCTATCTGTCTATAAACTATCCACAGGATGAAGAAGATGTAAATCCATTTGACATTTTCTATTGAGTTGGGATACTTCTAATATTATTTATGTTTTGTTTTGACCACAGTTTCCCATAGATTTGAGAGAGATATCCAGTATATAAAGAAAGGAATGTTTACATCTTTCAAGGAATTCTCATCAGAAATTTCTTATTTTTACAATATTAAACAGTTGTGCAACAGTGAAAGACATGTCCTCCCTTTGTTCTCTCCAACTTTTTACTCCCCTAGTGCAGTGACTGTGGAAAGGTCTGGAAGCAGGAATATTAGCAGGCATGAGGTCCAATTTTGAGCAGGGTTACTGGAAAGACTCTTATATACCCACCTCAGATTTCATTTGAATAACATGTTAACTTTTATGTTACACTGATATTATCAGAGTATTGTTACCACAGCCAAATGAATAATGTGAACTATTTCCATCCTTTTAATACACATAAATATTTTCTCTTTCTTTTCCTTCCTTCCTTCCTTCCTTCTTCCTTTCCTTCCTTCCTTCCTTCCTTCCTTCCTTCCTTCCTTCCTTCCTTCCTTCCTTCCTTCCTTTCTTTCTTTCTTTCTTTCTTCCTTTCTTCTTTTCTTCCTTTCTTTTTTCTTTTTTTTTTTGTGGTACCAGGGATCTAACTCAGGACCTTGCACTTGCCAGACAAGCACTGCTTGAATATTTTCAATAATGAAGATATTTGAAACTTTGATAGAAACACTATAAAATTTTTATGGCTGATAACTTTTCAAAGGTAAGCCTTTTCACTTTTCAATTTCTGTTTTGTTTAGGTATTGCGCCTCTCTTCAGGTCTAGAAGATAGTATTTAGGAACCATGTCCTTTGCAAATTTCATGCCTGTGTTTTCAAATTCCTATATGAACTTATGCATACTTTTCTCATTTTATATTTCAACATTTGTACATTTATTTTACCCAATGCTATTTATTCATGACTTCATTTTTCTAGTTTATGAGTTTCTCCTTCTCTATTCTCAGATCTACAAAGCAAGCTTTTCAAATTGAAAATGTAGCTCATAAGACTATAGATCTTTCTCAGTTGACTATCTTGGCTTGATTTTTATATATGATCTATCCTTGTTTCTCAAAAACAAAAGTAGTGTTTTTCAGTATCCCATTTAATCTGTGTAGCTAAATGGAATTTAAAGTAAACTTCCAAGAAATTTTAGAAATCTATTTGGAAATTAAATTCAAAGACTTATTTTGAATATTATTTCCATCTACACATTTCTTAATATCTATTGAGGTTAATGATATTGGAAGAATAAGGGTTAATAAAATTTAAAGCTTCATATTCATTAAAATTTTCTCAGTATGTTTTTCATATGTAATAAAGGTAATTGAAGTATATTTCTAGTATATTGCAAACAGTATTCTTCTTATACAATCTATACTTTGTTTTGAGACTGTTTTTTTATTTTATTTATTAATTAATTTATTTATTTATTTTTGGTGGAAGCAGGGATTGAACTCAGGCCCTTGCAACTGCCAGGGAAATTCTTATTCCACTGAGCCATGTCCCTGGCCCTCAGACTATTATTTTTTAATATATCTCTATCATTTTATTTGGGTATAACCTCAGCTTAAAAGAAACATTTCATATACATCTCTTTATCTAATTTAGTATGATAGTTTAACATTTTTATATTTTATAATAAAGTAACATAGATTCTTTTGTTTTACATATCCTCAAAAAGAAGTTCAACCGTATTCATTATTTTTAGTTATTTAAAGTGAAAAGACACTCAATATGAACATTTTTCACGTATAGTTTCACTTTTCTGGGTCATAAATTTGTTTCTTTTCTTTCTTTGTTCATTTGTTTTTGTTTATGTTTTTGCATTTTGGGGCACGGTCTACAGGGTGTTCAGGGTCTCACTACTAGATTGAACTCATAGTGACCTGCCTGTTTACAGCCTCCCAAGAGCGGCATTATAGGTGTGCACCACCATGTCCAGTCTCAATTTCCATCTCAGCATGCCCTGGGGTCATGGCCCGCACAGCAGCCCCAAGGATTGAGCCCCCAGCCCCTGTGCCCGCTTGCAGGTGCGTTTATCCTCTGAGCTATTTGGTTGGCCCTCTGAGCTAGTTGACTGGCCCATGTTTTTTAGTTTTTGCAATGTATCCTTTTCTGACATTTGCTTTTCATGTTATATGAACATAGATCTATGTCATCATTTTCTTTCATGGGTCATATGTGACTGATTAGTGTTTTAAAGTCTTAGCTCTGCAAAAATGAAGATTTTTGCCAACATCCTTGATAATAGTTTGGCTAACTGGAGAAAAAAATTGTTTACACCTTTGAAGTTCCTCTTGAGGGGCTTCTGACCACTGCTGTATTATAGCTAGGAATTATGGCATTACTCATGATCTTGACATTCTGTGAAGCACAGTGAGTTCTTTATTCTTTCAAGTTAGGTAACGCTTGACTCAAAACTCAAAACAAACAATTTTTTAAAACCATAATGCCTAGAAATAAGACAGCACCTGTCTGGGTTAATTCAGTATTACAATAATGTTTCTAAGAATCTACCTCCTGTCCTATTTTTTAATGTCATCTGCAAAATGTTGGCATGACATACCCGGATATCAAAAGTCACATTATACACCCATATAGCATCTTTCATCAGACAAGAAATTTCTCTTTTCTCCCTTCCCCCTACCATCTTTATTCCAGAGTCAGACTTTTCCTTTTGTCCTATGAACCAAAATTTAATTGTACTTCCATGTTCAAACTAATCCTTTCAAGAGGAGTAAGAGTACCACACACATTTCCCTCCAATCCTACTTCGCTAAAAAAGTGTAGAGCTTATTAACAGACCAATAAAAGCAGTAGGGATGCAAATAGAGGTGGGGCGAGGGGAAGGAAACACTGATGATTGTCCAGTCCAGGAATTGCTGGCAGATAATTGGCAGCATTTATTGAAGAAGTAATGTTTCCTTGGGGCCAGGCATGTGACTCGGAGGCATTCATGCCGGCCTGGCAAGCACAAAGTCCCAAGTTTGATCTCTAGTACTGCTGGCCGGGGAAGGGGGAAAACGTTTTGTTGTTCTTTCTGGAATCGTTTTTATACTTGTCTTTAGAGTTCAGAAAATCAGCCTGAATTTGTCTACACATTTATTTTAGTATCTGCCAGCTTAGTTCATGGCATACTTTTACTGATTTAAGACTTTTGTCTTTGAAGGTTATTCTCTTTTGTTTTATAACTTCTTTGAGAGCCAGCAAGATGGTTCAGTAGACTAAGTGCCTGCTTACGCAAGCGTAGGGACCAAATTGACACCACAGGCCGCAATGGCCCCACCCCTGGGTGTGCTGAGATGGACACTAGTAATCCCAGAGCTGGGGAGGCTGAAAACAGGAGGATCGCTACAAGTCCAAGCTGCATAGTGAGGCCCTGTACAGGATACAGGATGATAATAATAATAATAATAATAATAATAATAATTATTATTATTATTATTATTATTATTATTATTATTATTATTTGAATATTTCCTATCTTCATTCTTTTTACTCTCACCTTAACCTTCAGATTTAACTTTCAGATCAATAAATTCTTATTTATAAAAAATAAAAAAGTTTAAAATCTAAAAATAATAAATTATTCCTTAGCTATAGACACCCTACTTTTAGAGCTTTGCACTGTTTTATTTTTGTTGCTGCTATTATTCATTCCACAGAAGAGGTTTTTGTTTATGCACTGCTCATTTTTCACAGATTTTATGCGTCTTGTTTGTGAATTCTAAATTACCCCAAGTTCGGCAATTACTGGAAAATAAGTATGGATAAGCTGCATTTTACTTTTAAAATTATCTCCATCTTTAGTGAAGTTGATCTGTTTTTTCACAAGTTCTGGGCTCTGTACACCCAGTTCATCTCGTATGCTTGGTAATTCATTTTGTACTTTTAAGTGAATATCTGGATTCAGTAATGTAAGGTCTCAACTTCCATCTTCTGATTTGTCTCGAGGAACAGCAGTGGGCAGGCAGTGGCAGGGAGGGGTGGGGCATCAATAGTATAGAGGAAAGCATTGAGAAACTTGGGTCTCTTTATTGTACAATTGGGTACAGAGAGGCAAGCGGAGGAGTTCCAAGTAAGTCAAGTCAGGGCAGCTTTGAAAAACAGAAAAGCACTGATATATTTTACTTCTAATAGGAGCATCCATTTCCTTTGCCAAGTTAAAGATCCACAGTTACCCCAGCATCTATTCTACTTCTCTGTTCCTCCTCAATAGCTAATAAAAGCACTATCTCCATGCAGATTCATTAGTTGGTAAATATTCTCAGCACCTCAACCATGAGAAAATTTTAAAGTAAGAAGCTCCTTAAAATTAGGGGGAGGAAGTTAACAAACTCAAGACCTTGCACTTGTCAGGCAGAAGCTTGTACCACTGACCTATATTCCCAGCCCTCAAAAATCACATTTCTAAATGCCTTTATATTTCTGACCCTTCACAATCTCTGCCTGTTTCAGTAGCCTCCCAATTACACAGCAATGGGCTATAAGCACAGGAAACCTGAGTCAGTCATTAGGCATTTGTTCTAAACTTTGTCTTCAGTGTGTCCTGATTGTTTCCTCTGAACCCTTCAGTTCTCAATCATGACCCACAATTTTTCTCCTGTTTTCAATGTTGACAATCTAAGAGTCTAAGAATTAGAATTTTATCTGTCACCTTAATAAAAACAAAGAAAATTCTTCCTAAAACAAAAAGAGACTAGAATTTTCCTGGAAAGTGCTATTTAAGAGGGAGGCTGTACTAATTCAGAAAGGGACACTGTAGGCTGATTCACTGCCCTTGTGGCTCTAAATTTTAGTCTCCCCTCATGGAAGAGCAAGTCCAACAGAGACAGCCATCTAGTCCTGAGCAAGCTGCCATCAGCAATGTGTAGAGTAGAACTTTCATAAATAATCTTTGTACTACATTAGAAGAGCCAATGTCTATGGACTCATGTAGGTCTACAGAGTGAGAGGCTGGCCTCAAATTCTTATTGTCTTTTAATAAAATATTTAACTGCATTGGTCTTCAGTTTCTTTTGATTTCAATAAAGACTCTCATAACCAAATAATTTATGAGGTACAGTGAAAGAACAAAACTAGGTATTTTTCATACTGCTTGGATTTGGCAGAAGAGATCCTGCTTAGAGTGGTGTTTTTGGTATTTAGAATTTAGAATCTAGTATCTCCATAAAACAAAAATGCTGGCATTTGGGGTAATCTATGATGAAAGGGAGGTTTGTCTTGGAATTACAAATAAGACCTACAAAATTCTTCTGTATGTACAACTTTTCAAATGATGACAACTGGCTTATGAAAATCTTATATCCCAGATCATGGCAAAGATGTTGAGTACACCAATAATGCTACCAAAGGCTGCTGTCCCCTAATCGTTGAAAACCGGAAAAACTGCAGCAAGTGAAGGACTGCAAGTCTGACAGCCAATGTCACTGGATTTGATATCAAATTCCATTACCTCTGACTATATGACCTAGCAAAATTGCCCTGTCTAATGTTTTTCTTCCATTTAAACTGGAACACTACTCTGTGTATTGCTTGTCTCATGTTTTATTACAATGAAAAAGGAACTAATACATATTTAAAGTATTTGGAAAATAAAAGGCTACATAGAACAATAACTCCATTTTTAAGGAAGAGTTTGATGGAGCACAATGCATTTTACTTTTTCAGAGGTCACAATCCTGTTCTTGGGAGAGAATCTCCTTTAATATCTCTGCTATATCATGTGATATAGATAAATAATTTTGTACATATTACAATCCTTTGATTAATCTGCCACCTTACTTTGTGCTATAAATCTTCCATCTATGATGAACAGACCAGCTTTGTTTTCTAATGAGACACAGCTTTCTGTCTGAGGGCTGCCAAGTGCCTCCGGGCCAGTACCTCCTCACCCATCACTCACTGGCAGATGGATCATATCTGAGTCAAGTACGTTATTGGATGAAAACAGTTTTGGAACATGGAGTTTCACAGGGGATGCACATGCTTTGTACAACAGGGTAGGTTTTATTTGTTTTTAAAAAATCATTTTTCTTCTTCAATATTTACCTACTATAGAAATAAATAACAACTGCTACACACCGTAGCATTTTTGGATAGTCAACAGTACAGAAACATTTGGTAGTTTAGCACAAGGAAAACTTGTGCTTTTTCGTTTTGTTTGTTATAGGTGAAATCTGAAAAAAGCATGCAGAGAAGATAAACCTAAGCTATGTTGAACCTGAAAGTAAATGGCACCTGGGAACAAGACCATTGCCAGCTTCAAAGATGATTTGTCAGGTTTGATTAAAACCTAAATTAAGCAGTCCTCATTAGAACCTTGGAAGGATGAATTATGCTCCATAAATAGATGACTCATGTCTGGATAGAAGCACTGGCACTACACACCCTGCTAGTAACTTTCAATTACATCGATCAATGAGAAGTTAAACTGTAATTTTTTCTTGAGCACTATCCATTTTGTCACTACTATCCTGCCACTTCTGTTTTTATTGTGATTGGAAATAGAGACTGTAGTGAAATAAACAGTCATTTGGATTAGTGTCACTTTCCAGATCAGGAGATAACAGGAACTCACAGTTCTAAGGGGAAAAAGAATGACAAGAAAGGTGAAAAGTGTCCTTTGTGTGTCTCTAGCATTGTCCAGAAAATTACTAAAGATGTGTGGTGGGTTCACACAGCACTTGTTTTTATCCATAAATGAAGCAGCCAAGTGGCAGAATGAGCTGCTGATGACAGTGTCTTGAAAGTGCTGCTGGACATTTTAGTATCATAGGTCAGGACCTGGATTTGCGCAACAGCCAACAAGCCAATAGATTTTATTTGCCATAATGCATCCCTAGAACATTTCAAAACTAGAGAAGACAGTGAAAGTATTGGTTATGTTGGTCACCGTTTCTTCCTTTCTACCGTTTGCAAACAGTAGAAATTTACATTCCAGCTGGCATGTTTTGTTCTTACAAGACAGCCCTTTTGCCTATTAATGCAGATTGCAAAAACCAATTGCTCTGGGGATCATAACAAACAGAAAATACATCAGGAAAATATAGTTACATTTTCAAATTAAACTAGATGGGACTTTTGCTCCATATTGAGGTTGGTTATGATTTAGATCTAAGAGAGCCCCCAAATGTTTCACAGGTGGCAGTGGGATCTCTTGGGAAGTGGTGCCACTGGATAGCCAGCATTGGGATATGTGTGCTTGTCCTTGGTTTCTCCTTTTCTCTCTGCTTCCTGAGCTCCCAGGAGTGAGCAGCTTTTGTCTGCATGCCTACGGTGCCTGCCCACTTCTGAACTGGTGGTAGTGATCTGCAATGGAACTCTGAACCTCAGTAAACTTCTTTTCCTGCAGGTTGTAGGTATTTTTGTCTCAGCAAGGGAGAGTGACCCATCAAGGCCCATCTGAGCTGGATTTCACTCAGTGAAACAAAAGTCCAGCTCCCCAAAATTTGAGAAGCACAGTGTTTCTAATGAAGGCCCTTGAAGGACAAAACAGGAAAGCGAATATAATAACTCACGTAGAGCAGTGCATGAGCTCCTCTGCCCAACCCTGTGTACCTGAATCTCAACCCTATGAAACAGCTACTAAAACTTCTCATTCACCCTCCAAACCCCTCCAAGCCTAGTCCCCTCCTGAATCTTACTACTTTCTTGCCTTTTAATCTTTCTTTTCCTTCCATGTCTAGGTGTGGACTCAATGTGAATTAATTTGAGTTTCTTCACCTTTATGTTTCTGTTCTCCACCCTGCTCTAACCAAACAGAAAGAACCTCAGGTAGCATAAAAGTTTTCCCTGATAAAGAGGAGAGAGGGAGAAAGAGAGACAGAGAGAGAGAGAGGGAGACAGACAGAGACAGAGGGAAAGAACTTTATTCCTTACCTTTAAGTGTTTCTAAGATGATTTCGTTGCACCAACACATTGGTGATCTCTTAAAAATGTTAAAATGTTTACTGGGAGAGGTTCATGCCATTAAAGATCAAAGGCAAACACTTCAACTCATGGCAGTATATGCTATCTGAGATCAGAGACCTTCAGAACCTTTTTCCACAAATGGACTTAGAGTTAAGAGGGAAAAAATGGGGATAGGAGAATTTTATGACAGAGACTTGTAGAGGAGTAAGAAATAAGAAAACAGAAGAGATTTCAGGTAAAAAAAAAAATAGACACAAATTATCTACCTCCAAAGTAAGTTAAATCTTGTATCAGAGTGAGATAGAGAGAGATCATAAAGTAATAAAATAAGGCAACAGTCATTTATCACCAATCCCTGGACTGCAAAACAGTCTTTTCCACTTATATTAGGAAGATCAGGTACCTGGGCTCCCATGTGGTTGACAGTAAAATAAGGGGAATTGTCTAAAATATCTGAAGGCCTACATTCTATGATTTCACAGATCTTTACCAAGAGCCTGAATCTGAAACACTCCCCTCACACCTGTGATTGCTATAATCCTGAGAACTCCTTTCTGCCCAGAGTCTGAAGATAAACTGTGTGTTTGCTTCATGTTCTGTACAAACTCCAGAGATCCCTGAATGAGAGTACGCTACCTCCATTATCAACTTCAACAGCTACAAAGAAAAGCATTTTTTTTTTGTTACCTTATGGATTGCAGGACACTCAGCTTAAAGAATAGCAACCTTCTAGGTACTGACAAAATAAAACAAATG
>PVKA01019959.1:0-41190 GCA_004027165.1 Ctenomys sociabilis
CTCCCTCCATTTCTCCCTCCCTCCCTCCCTTCCTTCCTTCCTTCCTTGCTTCCTTCCTTCTTTCCTTCCTTTCCTTCTTTCTCTTTTTCTTCTCAGTAGAAACTTTTTCCCATCAAAAGTGATCCAGTAATAGATATAGATGATTGGTGCGGGCCAGTAAATAGTTAGGATATACTTTCCTATTGATGTCATTCAGCTGCTGACCATTTGCATGAATAAGGAGAGCATGCTACCTGACAGAAGCACAGAAAGTCAGAAAGAAAAAAAGCTCAGTAACTACTAAGAGTCAACTTTGCCTATTATACTAGTGTAACACACTGAATGACAACAAGCAAACATTTATTTTGCATGATGTTGGAGGCTGATAAACTCAAGATCAAGCTGCAAGCAACCTCAGTTTTCAGAATGTTACCTTCTTGCCATAGTGTTACAGGAAGGAGGGAGAATACTGCACCTCTTTGTATTCTTTTAAAAACACTAATTTCACCCCCTCCTTGATCTCAGTACATTTAATTCCTGTTCACAGCCCCTACTCTGAGTACCATTGCATTATGGATAATGACCTCAGCATTAGAATTTGGAATGAACACAAACACTACCCCTTTGCAAGTGACCTTAGATTTATATTAATTTTATATTTTCTATTTTTTCTGTTAATTGTACATGAAGGAACAAGTTATATGCACTACCTTTTAGCAAAGCAAAGTCCTTTACCCAAGTTAACTAGTCCTGAAATACCATATGTGCTATGTCATTCATAAGTCTTCACAAGATTTCAATAATTGACAATAAGTTTTCTATAAAAACTGGTATTGTCTCCGTCATGCCAGAAACTGAAAAAATAAATGAAATCTGAAAAGTACCATAGATACTGTGAAAGGGAAAGAAACAGTTCAGTGGGATGGAATAACTGGATGAGGGAAAGGAGAAAAGAAAGCAGGGAAAAAGGAACATATATGTATATATGCAGGAAAGCTTGGATAATTGTATTGCTGATTTCTGCTGGTCTACTGAAAGGTGCAATTAATGCTTAATATTTTCTTAATTTTTTTTTTTTTTTTTTTTTGTCTTTTTGAGACAGGGTCTCACTATGCAGTTCAGGCTGGCCTCGAGCTCACTTTGTAGCTCAGGCTGGGCTCGAACTCACAACAATCCTCCTGCCTCAGCCTCCCGAGTGCTGGGATTACAGGCATGCGCCACCACGCCCGGCTTATTTTCTTAATTTTTAAATAACTTTTGGAACCAATTTTGCATGCTTATATCTGGCAATCTGAAAAACTAGTCTGAAGACAACAATATGCAATATAACAAAAAAAAGCTTTCTAAAGAAATCAAAGACTCATATGAAATACTTAATTTGTAGATTATTTTAGAGAAACCACTGCACATATCTGCCTTCAAAAAGTTTTGATATCAATATAATGTTGTACATTCAAAAAAGCATTAATGATAGCTCAACTATTATTTATCAGCTTATAAACCCTAATCATGTGGAAGAGAATGAGTGGAAGTCCAAAATATCAGAAGTAATTAATATTCATTGTGCTCTAACGAAGCAAAATATTTGTATTTTAGGAAATCTCATATAGGTGTCATGCAAGCCTAACACATTTTTTAGATTTTATATATTCTTCCCCTTTCCTTAGAGTATCTCCTAAAGGACTGAATTTTTATACTAACTGCCATCTATTCAGAAAGAAATTCATGAATTCCTTCACTGAAGCAGGCACTGTAATAATACAATGAGTAAAACCACTCACAGTTCCTGCCTTGATACATAGTACATAGCAGGGACACAGGGAAATCCATCACATTGTAAAAATATAGGAATAAAGAAACATAAAGGGGTGGGTGAGATAGCTTTGTGGACTAGAGCCCCTGTTTAGGCAAATTTAGGCAGGCTCACGGAGCGCGGCTCAATCCCTGGCACCACGTGCTGTGCCAGCCCTGCCCCCAGGGTGCACTGAGCCGGCCAGGGTCTGGGTGTTGTGGTGCATGTCTGCAATTCCAGCAATGGGGAGGCTGAAAGCAGGAGGATCACCACAAGGCCTATTTGTGTAGGAAGATCCTGTAACAATCAAATACATTTAAAAAAGAAAGAAAAATAACAACGGTGTTAAGTGCTAAGAAGGAAAAATTTGCTATCAAGAGAGCACATTCTAATAAACTCAGGCTTCACTTAATGTTCAGTGCTTCACTTTTTCATTCAATCTATAGAAATTTTTTGGTAGTGACTACGTTGTCTCAATATTTATTTCAGGAAATCAAAGCTTCAGGGCAGGTCAAATAGCTGAGTGAATTGAAGTCTGCTGTGCTGGCCTCACCCCCAGGGCATGCTGAGATGGCAACTGAGACCGGGCATGGTGGTGCACACCTGTAATCCCAGCATTTGGGAGGCTGTAAACAGGCGGATCACTGCGAGTCTGATCTAGTAGTAAGGCGCTGAACACCCTGTAGACCCTTACGCAAAAAAAAAAAAAAAAAAAAAAAAAAAAAAAAAAAAAAAAAAAAAAAAAAAAAAAAAAAAAAAAAAAAAAAAAAAAAAAAAAAAAAAAAAAATAATAATAATAAAAAGAAATCAAAGTTCCTGCTAAACTTCAGCATGAGTTTTCTCTATATTTGCTTCTATTTACAGACTTTGTATACTTTATGTCCTTCTTTGCATATTTTATTATTAAGTCTTTATGAAATCTGGCTGTGAGTGAGAACTTCCAGGCCCACTGCATGATAGAGACCTTTCCCAGCACTGTCCGGTCCTACCCTGCCACTCCAGGTACAGCACAGCCAGCTCTGTGAGTGAGAACATCCACAACCCCTTTGGGAGCCCTGCAGACCCACCAAAGCTCAGGCCCGGTGAGTGTGTGTGAGAGCCTCTGTGCTCTCCTGCACCCCCATACTCCTCCACACCCAGCTCAGGACTGGCATACAGTCCTGGGGTGAAACTCTGCAGCTGAAGTCCCTGCAGTGAGACTAGGGTCAAAACCATGCAGCTAATCCAGAACAAGATCATCTTGTCAAAGGGGCACAACAGGCTCACCACCAAGGACAGCAACAGGAAGGAGCTGAGTGCAGCAGCTAGACCCAAGCCAGGCACAACTGCATGAACTAGAACTTGGTATATTGATACCTGAATTTCATAAGGTGCTAAGGTTATAACTGCACCAAAACTCTACACCAAAGGTCAAGGTCAGAGCTATAAGAAATAATAAAAACAAGGAGCCAAATGCACTCTCAGGCGTCAAGCCCACCCAGAACAAGTGCAGATGACTCTGCCTCAGCTGAAATGAATTAATAATAGGGGATCAGGGAGATGGCTCAGTAGAATAAGCACTACCCTGAAATGAATTAATAGTGTCAGTTGTAAAGAAACAACAGCAGAAAGTTATGGAGGAACTCAGAACAGAATTTCCGTAATAAAAAAAGAAATACCTGAATTCATAGCATCTGAAATAATCAATCAAATGCAGAAACATATGGAGGAAATGCAATCTGAAAACGACAACAACTCTGCAATAAAAGAATTAACAACTGCTTTTAAAGAAGACATTGATAGAAAAGAAAACATTAGAAAACTGATGGATTCCTTGGATGAGCAATACAGGAAAGAAATAGATCGCATGAAGAAGATTCAAAGAGATATAGAGAAACTTAAATTTTCAAACACGAGCCTACAAAACCTTTTGAGTGAAAGCTAAGACAGAGTTTCAGATCTTGAAGATGCTGGTGCAGCTAGTGAGAAGGTAAGAAAATATCTCTTAAAAACAACTAGGATGCAAGAAAAAATAATTCATCACATGCAAGATGATGCCAAGATGAACAATGTGACACTAGTAGGCATCAATGAGAAACAAGGAGTTAATACAAATGATATAAAAAGAATATGGGCAGAAGTAATGGCAGAAAAACTTCCCAAATATGAGGAAGTAATCGTACATTCAGGTAACTGAAGCGTACAGAATGCCAAATAACTTCAACCTAGTTAAAAACACACCGAGACATATACTAGTCAGGATCCAGAAATCCAGCACAAGAACAATATACTGAAAACTGCTAGAGAAAAGAAGCAGATCACATTTAAAGAAAAACTCATCAGAATTGCAACTGACTTCTCTACACAAACCATGAAGGCAAGAAGAGCATGGAGCAGAGCACTTCAAGTCCTCTATGAAAATAAAATCTAGCCCAGATTACTATACCCTGCAAAACTCCCTTTCAAGTTTGATGCAGAAGTGAAATACTTCCACAAGAGAGAAAAACTAAAAAATTTCATGATGACAAAGCCAACCCTACATAGCTGCTGAAAGATGTTCTAGAGAAGGACACAAATGATGAGAACTGTATGAATGAGAACAGAAGGAACTTACACAATAGAGCAAACAAACACAGGAGAAAAAAGGAGTAAACAGCAGGTAAATAGCGTCAATCATAAGTCAACACATCTCAATTATAATCATTAATGTAAATGGCCTCAACTCACCAATTAAGAGAAATAGACTGGCACTGTGAATAAGGAAACAAAATCCAACAATATGCTGTGTACAAGAAATACACTTAAATCATAAAGACATTCATAGGCTAAAAGTCAAAGGATAGAAAACAGTGCTTCATGCCCCAGCACCTCAAACAGCAGGGGTAGCAAACTTTTTCTCAGACAGTCTGAACTTCAAACAAGAATGATCAAACGAAATTAAGGAAGGGCACTATATACTAGTTAGGGGAAGAATTCAACAGGAAGAGGTAACACTCATAAATATGTATGCACCAAACACAGGAGCACCCAACTATGTATAACAAATCTTAATGGGCATGAAAAACCTAATCTCCAACAGCACAGTCTTAATAGGAGACCTAAACACCCCCTTATCCCAGAAAAACAGGTTAACCAGACAAAAAATTAGCAAAGAAGTAGTAGAACTGAACCAGAGCCTTATACAAATGGACTTGGTGGGCATATACAGAGTGTTCCACCCAACCACAGTTGAATACACATTTTTTTCAGCTGCATATGGGACATTCTTGAAGATAGATCACATACTGGTCCATAGGTCATGCTTAAGTATATGCAAGAAAATGGAAATTATCCCATGCATATTGTCTGATCACAGTGTAATGAAACTGGAAATAAATGACAAAAGAAACCAGAAAAACCCGCTAAATACATGCAAATTAAACAACATCCTACTCAGCAACCAATGTGTCACAGATGAAATTAAACAAGAAATTCAGCAATGTCTACAATTCAATGAAAATTAGAGCATAACTTATCAAAATTTATGGTATGCGAGGAAAGCAGTTCTCAGAGGGAAATTCATAGCTATGAACTCACACATTAGGAAAAGAGAATGTGAAGAAATGAACAAACTAAGGTGACACCTCCAACATCTAGAAGGAAGAGCAAACCAAACCCAGAGACCAAAGATGGGAAGAAATCATAAAGATTAGAGCAGAAATGAATTCAATTGAGATGAAGAAAACAGTTAAAAGAATCCACAAATCAAAAAGCTGCTTCTTTGAAAAAGTAAATAAAATTGATAATCCCCTAGCTAACCTCATCAAAAAGAGGAAAGAAAAAATTCAAATACAAGCAATAAGGAATGAGAAGGGTGTAATCACCACAAAACCAGTGGAAATTCAGAAGATCATTAGTAGCTACTTTGAGAATCATTATGCTCACAGAATAGAAGACACAGATGAAATGGACAGATTCCTAGAAAGGTGCAAATTACCAAAACTGAATCAAGAAGATATAACAACTCTCAACCCAATAACAGCCAAAGAAATATGAAATGAAATAATAATCCTGTCAACAAAGAAAAGTCCAGGTCTTGATGGATTCATAGCTGAATTCTACAAGAAATTTACAGAGGTTATAATCCCTACAATCTACAAAGTCTTCAATGAAATTGAAAAGGAAACACTTCTCCTGAAATCATTCCTGGAGACAAGTATTATACTGATACCAAAACCAGGGAAAGACACAACTAAAAAAGAGAACTACAGGCCAATCTCCCTCATGAACATAGATGCAAAAATCCTCAATAAAATTCTAGCAAATAGAATACAGCAAACTAAAAGAAGATCATATAACATGACCAGGTATGATTCATCCCAGGGATGCAAGGATGGTTCAGTATCAAAAATCTATAAATGTAATACACTATATCAATAGAAAAAAAAAAACCACATGATCCTTTCAATTGATGCAGAAAAGGCTTTTGACAAAGTCCAACACTCATTCATGTTCAAAATCCTACAGAAAATTGGAATAGAAGGCCTCTACTTCAATCTGATAAAATCCATGTATGACAACCCAACAGCGAATATAATTCTAAATGGGGAAAATCTGAAATCTTTTAATCTCAGATCCAGTACAAGACAAGGATGTCCTCTATCACCACTTCTCTTCAACATAGTTCTGGAATCATTACCTAGAGCCATTAATTAAGAGGGAGGAATAAAAGGAATAATAATAGATAAAGAAGTTAATTATCATTATTTGCAGATGACATGATACTTTACTTGGAAGACCCAAGAGGCTACTAGAATTGATACACAAATTCAGTAGCATAGCAGGATACAAATTCAATACCCAAAAGTCCTCTATACAGATAACAAACACACTGAAAGGGAAATTACAGAAACAGTACCATTTACAATAGCATCACAGAAAATGAAATACCTTGGAATTCATCTAACTAAAGAAGTTAAAGATCCTTTCATGGAAAATTTTAGTAGTCTGAAAAAGAGATCATAGAGGATTTCAGAAGATGGAAATATATTCCCTTTACCTGGTTAGGAAGAACCAGCCTCGTGAAGATGGCCATACTCCCAAAATTGTTGTACAGATTCAATTCAATGCCTATCAAACTACCAACAAAATACTTCTCATATCTAGAGAAATCATTCCTTCAATTTTATTGGAACCAGAAAAGACCTAGAATAGCAAATGCAATCCTGGCCAACAAACACAAGATAGGAGAGATTAATATTTTTAACTTAAAATTATACTACAAAGCTATTGTGATAAAATCAATATGGTATTGGCAATGATACAGACCTGAGGATCAATGGAATAGATTAGAAGATGCAGAGGCCTCTATGAACACACTCTACCACTTGATATTAGACAAAGGGTCCAAACTCACTCACTGGCAGAAAGATAGCCTCTTTAACAAATGGTGCTAGAAAAACTGGCTCTCCACATGCTGAAAAATAAAACTTGATCCAGGTCTATCACCATGCACTAAGTTAAAGTCAAAATGGATTAAAGATCTACACATTAAAACAGAAACACTCAATCTCCTGGAAGAGAAAGTAGGAGGAACTCTTGAAGACATAGGGATAGGCAAAGAGTTCATGAACAAACATATGTTCGCACTGGAAACACTTGAAAGAATCAACAACTGGAACCACCAGTTATTGAGAAATTTTTGCTTATCATAAGAAATTACCAACAAAGTGAAAAAAAAAACCCACAAATTTTTGAAAAAACTCCTAACTCATAAGTACTCAGACAAAGGTCTGCTCTTTAGAATTTATAAAGAACTAGAAAATATTAGGGCCTCTAAATTTAAAGATCTAATAAAATAGTTGACAGAGAGCAAGACCTTCAAGGAGTGCCAGGTACAAATGTCAGGAAATTTTGCCAATTATTGTTGTAGTTTTTACTGCTATTACCACTGCTAATTCTACAGCCTCCCAGAGGGCTGTGGGAAATCTGAAATTAAGAGGAGGTCATGGACAAGCTCTTTTCTGGCAACTCTTCTTGTACCATTTTACCAGTAACATTTCATTATACTCTCCACTCTTTTCAAAGTCATAATGATCCCTCTTGCCTATTTTAGAGGGAATAATCCAGTAAATGTTCAGGAAAACAAACAATAAGAATCAAATAGGAAAGATTTTTTTTTCTTTCAATCCTTTAATTAGTCTAGTTTCTTACACACTTGGTCCTTCTTTTTCTTTCTAATGTGGAATAAGATGCTATTTAATTTTGTTCTTCCATAACTAATATTTGTTATGTATATGTTTCAATCATTTTTTTTCTTTATAATAAGTTTTGGACAATTTCATTTTTGTGTATCTTGGTATTATTTTATTTAAATTTCTTGTGCAAAAGGTTCATTTTTCTCGGAAATGTAGTATTTATAAGTTGAACTAAATTCAGAAATTTCAAATCTTCAAATATTTATTATCTACTCCTTTCTACTTTGAGAATTCTCATTGTATGAATATAAAAAAATTAAGAAAGGAGTAGTCAATGCTTAAAATTTTTTTTACTCTGATATTTTTCCTCTCTTGAATTTCTCATAAGTTCTTAGTTATTTTTTTAAAAAACAAAACTTACATGTTTATATCTGGTAATCTAAAAAACTATTTTGCACATAGCATCATGTAGTATAGCAACTATTGTTGGATTCCTATTACTTTGATTAGTGAAATCTTGTTTCATGTATAATGCTATTTTCTTCTATCACTATTTTGTATTCTTTACAAATAATAATAAAAAGTACAAAAAATATGAAATCTGGAATTCTCAATCCATTTTACAGATTTTCAAATAATAATATTGCCAATATTGTTATTGAAGTCAATTCAGTCCAGAACAGAAAACGGCTCATGATATCATTTGGGGGAAGAAATGACTTAAGAATCAAGCATTCAGTCCAATTTGTTACTTTATTGTCCCATCAATTGTCCGTTAGGACACACAGTAAAAGATAAACACAATAAAACACATTCCGTGGAGGGGAACAATAGCAATAACAAAAATCTAATTCCCAATACCAATTAGGACTCATGTCAATTAAACCATCCTTAAGAGTTAGGTAAAATTGTGATGATTTTCTTATTTGGGAAAGAAATAATGATCAAAAAGGTTATCATATTAAAACCCACTCCTAGAAGGCAAATCCAATCATTTTATACTCTTCTTGTCTCCCTCATAAGGATCTTTCAGGTAAGACTCTGAAGGGTAGGGCCAGGCAAAGAGCTCAGAGGATTAAAGCACCTGCTTAGGTGGAGCGCAGTGGCTGAGGTTTAATCCCTGGTGTGCCATGCCAGCCCAGTGGTGGCGCATGCCTATAATCTTGGCATGGGAGGCTGAAAACAGGAGGATTACTATGAGTCCAGTCTATGCAGCGACACCCTGTGGACCCTGCACTGAAATACAAAATAGTAGTAATAATAATAATAATTAATAATAATAATAATAAAAAAAAACAGGGTGAAAAAGTTAAGTACTCAACTATATACAGCAGGCAAATGGCTTTAAATAAAATGCAGATGATCTTCAAATTAAGCTTAGTCTCATCAATGACTAAAAATTTGTTATTGATAAGAGTTCAATCAAATATAAAAATTTGTTATTGTTATTCGGTAAGAGTCTGGTTCACATTGTCTGTGAACTCTTCCCTCAATGTGGTAATGCTGTGATTTTTTTCACACATTTAGAAGCCACGGAAAGCAAATATAAATGATCCAAACGCTAACGGTTCATGAAACTGACTCCAGACTTTGTAAAATTTGTTCTGCTTTTAACTTGTCCTCTATGTCTATAAATGTTTCTTGGAAGAGATTTTAAGGGTATTAGGGCAGTCCTTGCTTATTCAAACAATCTTAATGAAGGACTACCCTTTTCCATTTAGCATTTATTCCTCTCACTTGCTTGCTGGCAGCAGTTCATACTTTTCTCCTCTCAAAGGACATAGTATAATGAACATACAGGAGATTATTTAAACGAATGGTTTTAATGAGTTCTTTGAATAGGTTCTTTAAAAAGCAAGAATCAAATTGCTCTCTCAGTTGAGAAGCTTTAAAATATTTTTAGAAACTTCATATATAAAACCTTAAAATTCTAATCATTTTTAAAGGAATAACGATTGAAAGGGAAGGGTTTTAAAAATGCAGTAAGATCTCCTCTCACTCATATTGCAGAGGACATTATGAAACCCAGCATGATTTTTGAATTATTTTAATGAATTATCGCATTTCATATTAATAAGCAATAACTTATTAAGTTTAAGTGTTGTAGCTGTAGTATGCTGGTGTCAAGCAGGAGGATGTGTAATTTCTATAATGATGACTATTACCGAGCTCTGAATAAATTTACTTCAGTGTAGCGAACATTGCTGTCCAAAGTGTCATAGTCTTGAGGTTGGGTGGAATCTTCCTCCATCTGTCTTCTACGATGGTTGTTTCAAAGGTTGACAAACATTTCAATTATTCTCATCAAAAGGTTGTGCAAAATTTAATTATTTATCAAGTCTCAGAACAAGAATGAGGAAACATGTCAAACCAACAACTCCTGGAAACCATTAATTATATACCTGTAAGACTCAGACACAGCACACAAGTAGAGCAAGACAAAGATCTAAGAAAGATAGAGAAGTACACTGCCCACACAAAACTTTTCTTGATACTTACCTTTACCCTACACTCTTTTGCCATGTGAGAAAGTAAATTTTTTTTTTAAATTTTTATCTATTTGTCATAGTGTTTTGCTACTCAGTGCAAGACTTAGTAATGGGCCTGGCACAGCATGTGGTACCAGGTATTGAACTCGGGTACTTGCACTTGCCAGGAAGGCACTTAGACCACTGGGCTATGTCCCCAGCCATATGTTCCTTTCTTATTTAAGTCCTTTAAAATTAAGTATGTGGAACCCTAGAGTAATATTAACTGCCTCTGGCACATATCATTGCCTAACTATTATTTTGGAACCATTTACATGAAATCTTCAAATAGCTCAGCTCCTTAAAGCTGATACTTAGAAAATTAAACAACCTTATTAGACATAACTATAAATTTAGTGTTGAACAGTCTGGCAAATATTTGTATTATAGCTCTCTCTATTTTTTCTGTAAATGAAAAATATTCAAAGTCTGTTATACTAGGTTTAATTGGCAAAGTTAGAAAAGTTCTTACCTTTGAAAGTTAAGTCTAATATACTGCATACATGCTCTTGAAACTGAAGAACAAACTGTGATACAGGGTTTCGTGGTAAATCCTGAGGGGATTTGACTGACATTGTCAGACACAAAAGTTACGTTTCTTGTTATATAGGTCTAGCTTTATCTTGGTCTTAATCATCCAGCAGAAAAGTATAAAAACGAGGTATAAAAAGTAAATCCATATTAATACACTGAGCTATAAAAGGCTCAAGTCAACAACTTCTGACATTGCCAGTCCTACTGATAACTCACTACTATTATGGACAGCTGGACTATATTGGAATATTTTGGTGAATTCATGCATCTACAATATTTAAATGGCAATGGAATACCCATCTCTGACAAAACTAAACAAAAAAGGGATACTAATGAATGACCATTTTGCATCTGTGTATTCAAAATAGTTAGGATAGATACACCACTACTTTCTCTTAATTCAATGAATAGAAAGATTTGGCTAATAGGGTTTGTGGACAGCATATCATGTCTGCATCTTGTACTATGAATAAGCACTAACACAACAATATGCAATGCATTAGTTGTTGAAATTGTTTTTCTAATCAGTTTTGAAACTGTCTCATTGTTATTTGTTTCTTAATAAAATCATTTAAAAAAGAAGAAAAAGAAAACAAAGAATGTTCAACATAAAGGATCGTCTGAATACCTCTACATTTGTAAAAATACGTTTGTAACCAATAACAGATGATCATGACTTCCAGCTTTAGCATCCTATGATTCTATGGAGAATGAAACTTCCAGGGGCTTGAGGAAATAATGAGGAATCTAGAATAAAGAAAGCTTCCGAGATAGTAGAGTCCTTCTTTTCTTTATACATGAGTTTCATATACGATGTTTCTAAAGCAGAATAATCTGATATCTAAATTTTTAATTATTATATATAATTCAGGTATGTGAATTCTTGTATAGATAAAAAGTATTTATTAGAAATTTTAGATTCAGAGATGGAAGAAATGCTTCACATTATTTGCACCTGGTATCTAAAGAATGCACACCAAATACCCAGTATCCTTTGAAATGTCTCTGTTGCTGAAGGGACTCTTTAGTCCCTCAGACACTCATTCCATTTTTATACAGATCTAAAGGTTAGTACTTTCTTCTTAATGTTTAGTAATATATATTCCCTGGAATTCTAGACACCCATCTGCTATGTTATCATGACTATAGCTAAATATTTTCCTTTGATAAAACCTACTATCCTCAGTAATAAAATTATCAATATTTCTGTCAGATATTCTTAAAAACATACCATCTCTTACAAAGAAGATTAATAGCTTATGATCAAACAAATATTTCACCAGTGTGGATTTAATAGCTTAAAAGCTATCACTGTCATCTTAAAATCCTATCAATGAAATTCTCTTTTTTGGGGGAGGGGGTGAAGGGCTGGCTCAAGATGCCTTCAGGGCAGGTCTGGTAAGGCTTGAGAATCTGGGGATTGAACCAGGTTATGCAAAGCATCCTGATTGCTTTGTTTAATCAGTCACTTAGACAACTAGGCTAAAGGGTAGGCCCCAGTGAAATTCTTTTCCACTTAACATTACACAGTTATGTGATATATGATTGAAATGTTAAAATTATTATTATTTTGAAGAATGAAATATTTCATGGAGAGTAGTCACATTCCTGGTAAATATAGATAAAGTGTATATTACCAAAATATAGAATTCTTATACACAGTTAAGTGCAAATACAAGATTTTAGTCATTTTTGCATACAATAAAGGGGTATCTTGTCACCCTTTATTGCTTTACACCAGATTTCTGATTACATAGTGCCCAACACCCTAGATACTGTATTTTGCCAATATTCCTTCAGTGGAGCTTTGACTACCTTGAGGTGATGAATGGAATCGATAACTGAAGTGATGCATTAAGCAATATAACAACTGCTTTATGAGCTTTACATAAAATAAGAGGTTCATCAAGGGCTGCTTTGAACCAACTTTATATAATTCAAGAAGATTTAGCTTCTTAACCAAATGACACTACAAGTATGTTCAAGCAATGTATTTTCTTTATTTTTTCATTAATCTGCGGGAAATTGGACTTAGTAATGTGTTTTTGAAAAAAGAAAGCTTGATGTAGGAGATCTGAGAGCATTCTGTTCTGTCCTGTCTTGACCTGTCCTGTCCTGTCCTGTCCTGCTCTGCTCTGCTCTGCTCTGCTCTGCTCTGCTCTGCTCTGCTCTGCTCTGCTCTGCTCTGCTCTGTTCTGTCTTATCCCATCCCGTCACATCCCATCCCAGCCTGTCCCAGCCCATCCTCTTCCATTCCATGCCTGAATATCTTTTGAGCTATTATGATTGAGTAAATGCTTCCTTCCCACTGTTATAGACATCAGGCTTGTTATAACTACCAAAGGCGAGGTAAATAAAGGTGACATTTGTAGTAGAACTCAAATCAGAAAAGAATAGTGATATGTAAGATAGCAACATGTTTATCAGAAATGATTCTCAAACTTTGAGGTGCTTAAAATCATCTAAGATAGAAGAAGCTGTAAAAGTAAATGAGATCCAAAATATCCTGAAAATCAGAAAGAAACTTTTCAAAAGAAAAGAGAAACTGGGATGGGGGAAATAAGAAAGAAGAAAAAGGAAAAATAAATAAATTTGTGTACATATTTATATATGAGATTGTTAAACTAGTTATAGTACTAATTTGTATGAGTTCATTGAAAAGAAAGGTCTGTGCATGTATTGCTTGATCAGTTTTTCATGCATATACCTTATAACCGGAGCACCTATTTTAAAGATCACAACACAATGTATTAACGATTGTTACTTTCCTACTGTCTTGTTTTGAAATTTTGTATCATTGTTTTTGCTCTTTAAAATAAAGAAATGAAGGAATAAAAAAAAAGTCATTGAAGAACACTGCAAAATAGCACAAACATAATGATTAGATATGAGGTGGGCCTGGGGTGGTCCAGATGATGTTGCTGGTGCTGACCCAAATAGCGCACACTGCTGAGCGGGGGGCGAGAGGACATGCCAGACAGGGAGCGGGCCAGTACATTATTCACAATGTACTCTAACATTGGTGCTCAGTGAGAGATTTTACTCCTTTCCACCACTGTTTCTTTATAATAACACAATTATGTGGGGCTAATGAAGACCAGTACTTATTTCAAAAGATTGGCTACTAATAAAGTGGAACTGTAAGACAGAGAAAGGTCTGGCAGCAGCAAAAGTGGGGTGCTAGAAGGAAAGTACAGTAGAAAGCCGGTATGCAGGCAGAGACCCCAAGGCACAGCATCACCTTAGCTATGGGGGGTTGGACCTCACGAGTCACAGGAATGGTCCCAGAAGTTTGTGAGCACAACAGTCTTGGTTGCTCGAGTTTCTGATCTAAAACTGTACTACAGCATATAACCCACATATATCCTTCAATATGTTAAACTCATCTCTAGGTTATGTGTAACAACTATTAAAATGTAAATATTGGCTCAAATAATTGCTGTGCAATTGATGAAATAAAAAGAGTATACATGTTCAGTAGAGGTACATACAATTTTTTAAATCATATTTTTGATTCAAGGTGCTTTGAATCTTCAGATGTAAGATCCACAAATACATAGGGCTGATTTCTTTTATGTTCATGTATATATAGCATAAAACCTACATAAGAAATGTGGACTTATATGTAACATTCAAACAACTACACATAAAATGTCATATGTACATATGTGTGTGTGTGTGTGTGTGTGTGTGTGTGTGTGTGTATGTGAATACTTTGAACTCATTTTAAAATTTAGTACACCTTGGTGGAGTTTTAAATAAATTTCAAGGGCCAGTCAAATAGCTCAGCAGACTAAAGCATGTGCTTAGGTAAACGCTGCAGCTGGGGTTCCATCCCTGACATGCCTGCTGCCCACTCCCCCTCCGGGGCCCGCTGAGATAGTAATTGAGACTGGGCTTGGTGGCACGTGTAATCCCAGCTCTTGGGAGACTGAACACAGGCACATCACTACAAGTCTGATCTACATAGTGAGACCCTGTAGACCTTACTAAAATACAAAAATAAAAAAATATAAATAAATGAATAAATAAATAAATAAGCAGAAATGAACTATCCTTAGGTATTCATTTTTGAAATAAATATTTCCTATTTTTGCAAATTTCCAGATGATACTATGAATTGAAAAACTTTGACAATGTAAATTAAAATTTTATAAAGGTACTAATATGGGTCATTTTTTTTCAAATATATTATAGTTATTTTTGTGTAACTTTATATTAAGTCAATGCTATAAGTCTGAGATTTTATTAAAAAGATTAGTTGAATTGACTTGTTAATAAGCAATAAGTATGATTCACATATTTAAACTTTAAACCTAAGTGTACTAATAAACTTTTATTTTTGATCACTTCATGCCACCATTTAAGAATAATATTTAATTTGATAAAGTAAGAATATCTAGTGCCAGGCATGGTGGTGCATGCCTGTAATTCCAGCACTCGGGAGGCTGAAGCAGGAGGATTGTTGTGAGTTTGAGACCAGCCTGAGCTACAAAGTGAGCTTAAGGCCAGCCTGAACTGCATAGTGAGACCCTGTCTCAAAAAGACAAAAATTAAAAAAAAAAAGAATATCTATTTAAAAAGCAAATGTTGGAAACCCCTCTGTATGACATCCTCTAAAAATATCTACAAGAGTGACTTGATCTTACTCTCTGTCCATTGAGGCCATTTGTTCGCCTACAAATACTCGTCGGACAGAATTCCATAGCCAGAAATCTCTTACAGAGGTTCTGTAAGAAGAAAGCCATTTCAGGGGTACGATTGAGTCATTGGACTTGCTAAGAGCCAACAAAAGGGCGATGCACCCCTCAGTAACAGTGGGGCCAGGTACTCGGAAGAGAATAATAACATTAGTGTTTCAGATCAGGACGTTTACTAGTCTTCCCTGAGTGTTACTGACCCTTTACCTTCTGAAGGAATTTTAGAATTGCCCCTTCCTTATTAATAGGGTGAGCCACACGGTTAGTTCGCCTTCTTGTGAGTTGATTGGTACCCATCCCCTTCACACTGCAGTATTCAACTGCTTAAGTGAACTCTGTGGTTCTTCCCTCTAGCAAACAATGCTTTCTTCTCTGACAAAACACAGAGAGCAAAATGTCCCAGAAGTTCTGGGGGATGCCTAGCATGGGTGGTGGTAGAGGGACCACAACCTGCTTACAAGCATTGTTTGTAATTTTTGACATAACTGAGTTGGTCCTGAATGAGGCAGTTGGGCTAGATGTCAATCAGAGAGGGTTGCTAAAAGAAAGAAAGGCCTATTTGTTGAGGTCATGATAACTGCTTAAAACTAGATAAATTACTTCAAATATTTTCCAGTTTCCAACATTACTGAAATGCACATGAAAACTAAAAATTCACACAGATAGGCTAGGGAGGTAGTTGGGTGGTCTAAGTGCCTACCTGGCAAGAGCGATGTCCCAAGTTAGAATCTTGGCACTGCAGGTGGTGCAGGCCCTGGAATCCCAGGCATGCCTTGCCGCCCTGAGACGAGGCATGGTGGGGCACACCTGCGACCCCAGCACTGGGGAGGCTGAAAAGAGGAGGATCACTGAGTCTGAGGTGTGTACTGAAATCCTATATCAGTAAAAATAAAACAGTAAAAAATGCTGAAAAAGTAAATACAGATGCAGTTATGTCAAAGGTGATTAACAGATTCTTAGGGAGCCTCTGATTTATGAACGGCTCTTAGAGCTATCGATGTAAAGCCACTGAACACATAGCAGAAGGAGTGCAGAACATACTTATGTTTGACCTCAAAACACAAGAAATAAAAGTAAAAATAGTTTGATTAGATTACACTGAACTAAGAAATTTCTGCATAGCAAAGAAAACAACCAACAGAGTTGAGGCTACAACTAAAAATCGAAGAAAATAGGTACAAACCAGTCATCTGATAAGGGATGAATACCCAGGATCCGTCAAATATTCAAAAACTAAATATCAAAATGAAAGCCCCTCAAATAATCTAACTTTAAAATATATCTAAAAAGCCGCATAAAGTTTTTATCAAAACGATATGCATGATTGCCAAAATTCATATAAAACATGTTTCCGAAAAAAGTAGAAGAGAAAACACATTTGATTACAATTATTTCCATTTTCCCATTTAATGTCTTTGTTTTTATGATAGGATATAAAATAAGCAAACAAGTACTTCGCTGTTTGGAGGCTTGTTTTGTTGCTGTATTTACAGCTGATCTTGGTTTAAGTAGCTAATAATAGAAACTCAGAGTTGGAAGACAGTTTAGTGCAACTCTGCAGCAACAGAACGTTTTCGACTTCAAGTCTGGAGTTTTTAAGAAGTATTCTGAGGGTTTCATTTGATGCTCTTGTGATGAAACTAAATGGGAGGTGCTTAAATGTCCTGTGGCATAGCCCCTTTTGGTAATGGGCAGGTCGCTTTCTGTCCAATGGAAGAAATGAGCTATAAATGACCATCTGAATACACAATGATTCTGTCATCATGCACGGCTCAGGTCCTTTCACCCAGGAGCAAAGGTGAACCCCGCTGTCTACACAGCACTCTCTTCAGGACAAGTTTGCCAGCAAATCTGTTACGCTGCATGGAGCCAGGGGAGGGGGCTGCGGAGTGAGAGGCACTTTACATTAACTGTACTCCTCATATTCACGTTATGCTAATTAAGCAAGCACTGCAATCTGATGCAATGATAGTGCTTAAATTGAGCTCTCTAATGGCAATAATATGCCGCAAAGGGCACAAGTGAGCATCCTGCCAATGAGTTTAATACACGCCTGGACAAGTTAAAGGTCAGGGTGGTCACAGGGTGCCAATATGTGCTTCAAAGTAGGAGGCTTGGAATAAATCCAATTCTAATTTCTCTAATAAAGTCCTTCCAAAAGCTCCTGGTTTGACTTCCACGATCAAGTATTTTGCCAGTATTACTTATGTTCACACCCATAGCCACTGAGATAAAGGCTACCGGTCCCGAGTTTCCAACCTGCAAGTGTGAACCAGCGGCTCAAGGCTGCTGCGGTGCTTTCTAGGTTTCCCCCCCTTGGGACACAAACTGCTATCATACCCTACACGGAAAGTGCATAAGGAGTAGGTTCCCCAGAAGAACGTCCTTGCAGGGACAGCATACAGAATGAAAACTAGGGCGACTCAGTCCTTTCCAAGCTTCCAGGCATCTGTAAGAATACCCATTAACACGAGCACCAAAGCAGGGTGCGCAAAAGGAACTACAATCTGGTCTTGCTGAGGCAGCCTGGATCTTTATTCTTTAAATATGCACAGTCCCTTTCAGTGACAGAAGATTTCTATAATTAAATCGACAATTGCATGTGTTTGAACTTTTCCTTTTGAACTCTTTTGTTGTTTGAATTGTTCTAACCTTCTGGGCTTCAAATAGCAAGGTTATTATTGTAGATTTTATTTTCCACTCATTATTTTTTCCTTTCTTTTCTTGATCAACTGAGCTATCCCTTTCCTCTCAGGCACTCAGATCTCCAAGGTTGTGCTCTCCTTAAAAGTCAGCCTCATTTCCATCTTTACAAAAAGGAACTAAATGGACTTTATAGTTACTATCGCCATTTTTAAGCAGTAAGTCTAGCTACACTGTAACAGCCCCCAATTACAGCCCATACAACACAAAGCTGGCTGAGTAAAAATAAATGAAGCGGCATAATAACCAGGATTTAAATTATTTTTAATTTACTCAATTATGCTGTCCCATTTTCTCCAACCTCTGCGACAATTCATCTCCATTTCCTTAAAGTGATTGTGTTTATCAGTTCTACTTGGTCAGCTTTGTATTTAATGGACCTTGCTGGGCATCACGGAGGCAATTGTTAAGATTGTATGCTCTCCAATAAAAGATGTTTAACCTCAAAGATGTGTTCTCTTCAGTACAGCAGTTTGCGGTCACACTCAAAAATCAAAATTGTCAAAGCCCAGCTCCAGTGAATGAAGGAGAAAGTTTTTGCAATGAAATTTCAGAATGATCAGGAAGATTACTAGATATGAAAGCATACATAATTTTATAAATATAAATAGCATATTTAATAAAGTCTGTCAGTATTTCTAAGTAATTTGCCTATGTGTTATGTTTTTAGCTTTTGGTTTTCCATCCAGATTGGAAGAAACGTTTTCTCACTTTTTCTTCCTCCTATATTTCAAAAACCAGACACATACTGTAAGTACACAGTTTCTGAGAAGCAATTAGAGTTAATGGGATTAAAAATCTAATCACACAACTGTTCTTGGCTTGTATCTGCAGAACTGCACAGTGAAGTCTTGCATTCCAAATGTACAAAAATGAGTTATTGCACTTGTCCGTGGAAGGCCTCTGTAGCCCTTATTTTATTTGGCTTCCTTCAGCGGCAACTACTCAGGGTTTGATCAGAGAAAATGACTCAGATTTATTTCTTACAACAGAAATGTTTGCATTTCTTCCTTCTAAATTGTTTTTGATATACGTTAGAAGATGACAGCAAGAAAGAAAATGGGTAGATCTAGGACAGAAATACGTAAGAAATTTGTTTCCCCAAGCCTAGAAGCATGGCAATCACCACAGTGACATGTCACTTTCTTTTAGGAATTTCTCTGCTTTAAGAAGTTGGGAGAGACAGAGTTGCACCTGCCTGAGGATTATGGGATGCATAGCTCTCAGTGCAAAGAGGACAGTAGCCTGAGAAAGAGGGCATCACAGAGGCAGTTGTTAAGATTGTATGCTCTCCTGATCCTCTGAGACGGTGAGGAGGTAATTACGAAAGTCCTTGAAAATCTCTCTTGCCATTGAAATTTCACAGGCACAAGATACTGAGGCAAATGTTGGTTCTACATTTATGGTGCCAATTACTTAAATTGCAAGATGTCCTGGAAGAAATGCATACACTGATGAAGAAAAATACAGGAAATAACGCATCATAGCAAAAAAGGCTTGCAGGTACTAAATTCTTCAACTCCAAGGCTTTTTAAAATATGTATACTGGGGATCAAACTCGGAGTTTTGCATGTGCTACTCGAATATTCTACCACTGAGTTACATCTCCAGTCCTAAGGATTTGCAAGATATTGCATTATTTTCACAGTTTTATGAGATGGTTACTATAGTTAATTTTTGTATACATAAAGAGAAGCTAAAGCACAAGACAGTTTAGTAATTTGTCCAACCTCACACACTGAAATTTCAGGCCAAGAAAGAAAGCAGTGTAACTCTCAACCTCAGCTGTTCACCAATATCTCAAGAGAATATTTAAACAAAATCTCCAATCTGATTCTGTCCAAGTGGACAGTCTTCAGAGGTCCTTCATCACAAATTCCGTACAAGAGAAACAAAACTTGCCTGCCCATTCTCTATTAGATTTAACTCTTCTCGCTCTGTGACTGAACTAGCTTAGTTACTTCTACATAGATACATAATCCATAAAATATTTCAAATATCTTAATACTACTGTCTATCAGGCATCTATGTAACAAACTGAAATTTTCATCATTTTAGTTGAAAAAAACTCAGCAACATCTTTCACATTTGAAGAGTTAATATAAGCGTCCCTTGAATTTGAAGGTCATCAATCACATTGTATCCTTAAGATGTTACCTTTTCAGTGGTTTGTAATTATATACAACTATCACCAATATGCAGGAGGGAGATAACAATCACACAAATAAAATACTACAATAAAATAATTAATAGTGTTAAATCTATAGATTAGTCTACTTGTTATATACTAAGTGTAAATTTATCTTAATGTGCCTGGTAAAATAATCTAAAATTAAAAAGTCCAGGTTCTAGAAAAAGAATGAAATTGGCTGGGCACGGTGTTGCGTGTTTATGGTTCCAGCACCTGGGAGGCTGAGGCAGGAGAATCAAGCTGCTGAGTTCAAGGAGGCCTGGGCTAGAAATGAAGTTTAAAGCCACCCTGAACTGCAGAGTGAGACCCTGCCTCAAAAGGAGATAAAAAAAGAACAAAATAGAAGTAGAATAAAATAAAATTCTTATTTTTTCTACTGCTTAATGTTTGAAGAAAATTATTTTATTCAGAAGACTCAGAAAAGGTAGATGACATTTTTGAAAAAAGTCATTTTCCTACATTTTTTGTCTTGAACAATGCATTTTATGCATAATAACTCTTCCAAATGAACAAGTATAAGAATTTCATAATATACAGCTACTTTTACTTAATTCAGTGAGAAGGAAGATTGCTACTAATAGCGTTTGGACAGGATATCCTGTCTGCATCTTGTACTGTGGATAACCACTAAGAAGATAACAATGTACAATGTATTCATTATTGAAACTGTCCTATTAATCATTTTTGAAACTGTCTCATTGCTATTTGTTTTTAATAAAAAATAATAAAAGCTACAAAAAATACCATAAAATACTAGTGTACATGACCAATAATCAATATATCTAATATGTTTATACCATTCTTTCTCAGAATCTATTACTTGGATGTGAATTCAATTTCATAACTGTTATGGTTTGTGTCTAGGTGTCTCCTCAAAGCCTCCTGCAGTCTCGGAGCAGCTTCTGGAGTTCATGATTGATTACTGTGGGTGTGGGTGCTACTTCTGTCCTGGGGCAGGTAATTTGCATTACAGTGTAAGGTAGGAAGAGAAGCCAGCAGCTTGAGCTGCTCTTAACCCTCCCTTCTGCTCTTGCTCTTTGGTGCCACCATGAAAGGTTGTTCTCTGCCTTGCGCCCTTCTGCCCTGGACCCAGCTGAGTATGAACTGAAACCTCCAGTAACTGTGAGCTAAATAAGCCTTTCCTTCCTTCATTTTGGGTATCTTGTATTTGTTCCAGCAACAAAAGAAGAGTAAGTAAGACAATAACTAGCATAACACATTATATAAAACAATGATGAGAGAATGAATACAAGCAGATTTCATTTTGTGCAATCTCAACATCAGTTACCATGATTTAGTTATATAACATTAGCTTTCGTAGAAAACAGCTCCAACTTCAGCTCTAGCAGAATGGGAGCAGTGAAATACTGCAGTAAGTAAAAACCCAACAGTTAGCTGTGTTCTTCACAAAACTAACCCAGAAAACACTTGCTCATGTCAATCCCTAGGCCTGTCACATCTTGCAAAATCTGCCAGTGGTTGGTCACTGTAGTTTGTTGATAATTTCCCAGGCAGCAAAATACAGATGTATGTTGTCTCCTTGTGTTAGTGATAAACTTGAGACAATTTGAAATATGGATTATGAAAAGGACCTTTTTCAATGAAAAGAAAGAATGCTAGAAGTAAAAATCTTGTCAAATGCCATGCAATGGAGTTATAGAAAATAATGTTTGATTGCCTGGCAAGTGCAGGGTCCTGAGTTCAATCCCCGGAACTGCAAAGAAAAAAAAAAGCTGGAACAAAGGTTTTTTTTTTTGCTAGCTCAGCCCTGGGGCTGGCATGGTATGTGGTGTTGGGAATTGAACTGAGGTTCACTGTGCCTGCCTAAGCTTGCCTACACAGGTGCTTTAGACTGCTGAGCTATCTCACCAGCCAGGGCACAGGGAATGTTAACACACAGCTATTTGAAACTCCATTTGTAGGTGAAAAAAACCTAAGGAAGAACACTTTCCTGGTTCTAGTTAGAGTGGTTATGGTGAAAAAGATAGATGTCCTAGAGGGAATGCTACCAGTTAAACACAAAACAAAATAAAACTAAAAATTCATGCTTTATTTTAAATGTGTTCCTATGTATTTTACCTATAGAAAGCACAAAAGAGAAAATCCAGAAAGCTGATGAGCACTTTGACAGAGAATGATACTTTATCAAGAAATAGAAAAATGATTGTTTCTTACTGTAAGTTTTATGAATAAAAAGAACTATTCAAAGTCCTCTTGATAAACTTTTTTAAACACATAATTATACAAAGGCATATTTAACACCTTGTATAATTCAGTCAAACATAAAATTCAATGATTTTTATACATTTAGCAGGTGGTGCAATTTAGTTTCAAGGGCCTTCTTTGGCATGCCTTAGAATTCTTTGGTTTTGATCCTGTCTTCTGCCTCCGACAACTACACAACCACGAGTCTTCTGTCCATTTCCAAGGATTTGCCTCTACTGGATACTTTATGTGAATGAAACCACAGAGTTTGTTTCCTTTTGCTCAACATAATGGTTTGAGGATCAGATAGGATGCATGTGCATACATCAGAAATGTATTCTTTTTCATTGCTAAATGCTATTCAATTGAATGGATATACCGTTTTTGACTTTTCAGTCACTGTCTGATGAGCATTTAGGTTGTTTCCATTTTCTGGATCTCAGTGAAAATGCCACTGAGAACATTTGTGTGTTTTGACACATTTTTATGAAGAATAAGCACTTTAATGCTCAATGTTTATAGTATATGAAATTCGGTCCACTAAACATGTTTTATTATCTTTAATGTCCAAGTATATTTATAATCGATATGTTTGTATTTGATAAAAATTGTTAATCATTAAACATTTATAGTTTCTCCTACTGGTGTGATTGGGGTTAGAGTCCTTTTATGGTCCCAGTCTGTGATTCTCTGAATGTGTGTGCACACACGTGCCATAAACAGGGTTAAGCATGATTATTTCCGTTTTTAGTGTTATGAGCTCTACCGTGCATTGCTTTTACAATTAGATGAAATGAAACAATGATGATGATCATTGATTGATGGTTTTCTTAGATCTTTCAATTTTATTTTTATTAGAAAATGACTATAGGACAAAATATCTACATCTCCTGTGTAGCTCGGGGCCCTGTCCACAAGGCATCTGACCTCCATTTTCACCCCCTTTCCCGCCTTACTCCTCCTCCATCTCTTTTCCCCTTCCTATCTGCAAAAGATCTATTGTCCTACTTCCTATCAAATCTCTTTTATCTTCCTCTTTAGTTATAATTTGTGTCTCCATATAGGATAAACTATGTGATACTTAAGTATCTGTGTCTGATTTATTTCACTTAACATGACCTCAAGATACCTACTTCCATTTTCCTACAGATATGAAAATTATCTTTCACTGGGACACAACAACACTATATTGTATATAAATAGCCATTTTATTTATCCATTCTTCTCTTAACTCAATGTAAGAATATCATTCACAATGCTTTTCAGCATTTAATCACAAATATTATAATGTTTTTATTTCTTTAAAAATAAGAATCTTGCCTAATAGATCAAAAGGCTGACTGAGTGACTTATGTTCCCTGTACAAAAATTAGAGCAGAGGAATACAGTCAGAATTTAGATAAATTGAGCCAGTCAGATAGCTCAGTGGACTAAAGTGCCTGTTTAGGCAGGGATAGGGACGAGGACTTGATCCTGTGCCATGTCGGCTCTGCTCCAGGGACTCACTAAGATGGTGATTGAGACTAGGCATGGTGGCTGATGCCTGTAATCCCAGTGCTTGAGAGGCTGTAAACAGGAGAATCAATAGGAGTCTGTTCTACATAGTGAGACCATGAACATACTGTAGACCCCTGCCCTACATACAGAAAAATATAAAAGAATTTAGATAAACCATAAGAATACTAAGAGAATCACTTCACACTCTTAAAGAAGCAACAGCATCAGCACGGGCCCTTCTTGGGCAATCCATTATATACTGTGCTTTTCTGTCCAGATACACGTGATCTAGTTAAAAGAACAGGGATTTCTTATATATACTAGGAATATCTTAGCCGGTCCCATCAGCAACAAGTTAGTTTAAGAAATAAATATTGTGAGGTTCCTTTACATTTCTGTAGTTTCTCAACATATGTCCATATCTATAATACCTTATTAAAATGTTCATTGTTTAAAAATTGAAGGATGGTGAATTGCATCATGGTTTTTGTATTTGTGTCTAATGCAAGTTCTAACATGACAGATGCAATGCATTGTGTAGCTACAGTTTTCTGGAAAAGTCAGTCCTTCAGGAACTGTTTTTCAGATCTTCAATAAATTGTTTCTTTAAATTTCAAAAAAATAATTGAATGTAACATGGTCTGTATTTGCATAGTACAACTGAAATGGCCATGATGAAAGGATTTTTTCTAGTTATTGGTTTTACTACAGCCTATATTGGCAATAAGCATAGGGGAGAATATAGAACTCATTTGTAGAACCAAATCTGTTCTTAAAAATTCAAGCATTGTTGAAATGGGCCTCATAGAACACATAACATGTGACAAAGAAAATACAGATTAAAAATGCATATAAATTGCCTTTTACACTTCCAAATGTGTTGGCCCAGTTAAAATTGTCAACATAACAAACTAAACCTTTAGGAAACAAATAATTTAGCTTCTCACTTTTCACATGGGAATATTAATCACTGAAGAGAATGGGTGATAAAAACTTAGCCTATGAATGTGAAAAAGTGTGAAATTCAGATAGTTCTAGACATGTTTGTCCTAACTGCAAAATTCTCAAGAGAATGGATTTTCTTATATTTCTGCATGGTGTTTCTTAGAACTATTAGCATATAAAGTTAAGTATTGGTGTATCTGAAGATTGTGTGAGTTTAGGTAATAGCTCAATTAAAAAACTTAATGATTTGAATTTGTCCATTTTAAATTCAGCAAGCATTCAGTGTAGAGAACATTTGGTGTGAAAGTTGAAATACTACAAGATTAAGTACTGACAGAAGATGGAACCTTTGTAGGTGGTTCAGTAGTTTATTGTTTTCATAGAAACAGTGAACAGCAAATTGCAAATGAAACCTTTGCAAAAAATCGGGCTTCTACAACAACTCGATCTAGAACCACACTTATTTATGTAAGTCCTATTTTAGAAACAGGCTATGTTTAAATTTAAATTTTATTTTATTATATTTTAAGGTTTTGCAGTTTATTAAATCCTCTTGTGAAAACAGTCGCAGGCACTGCAGACAGGCACTGCAGAATCTCCACTTTTTCTGCTGTTCTCCAGTCTCCAGCTCACTTTTGCCAGCACCCATGTTGGCCTTTGAGGTTCCCCTGACTTTCTTCACTCTGTCCTTGCGTTCCTTCTGCTACTCTCTTAAGCTCTTTTTCTTCTTACACAGGCTGTGTCTTGCAAGTCCATGCTTTGGCTCGTTTTTCTTCTCGTAATCCAAGGAATCATAAATCCTGCCCTCACCAAAATGGGTTCTGAATCCAAACACAAAAATGACATCTGGTGTGGTCTTGTACATTTTGGTGAGTTTTTTTTCCCCGAATTTCTGTCTTAGGTACTGTCACTTTTCCAGGGTGAAGGACATCAATGAACATTTGGTTCCTTTGAAGAAGTCAGTTGGTCATGAACTTCTGGGTTCGCATAGCTACTGCATCATTCATGATGGTAACAGATCCCTAAGTTTTAACATTTTAACCTGAAAGAGGTGAGCTCTAAGTTCAAATTCTTAAGTTTTCCTCAAAATAATAAAAGTACATTTCATATGGAGTTCTATAGAACATAATGTCCATTTTTGTTTCATAAGAAGCATTGTGCAGTAAGAGTATTGTTCCAAGCACAAAAATCCCTCTTCCTCTGTAGTCTCTACCAATTCAAGTCAGGACTCACTAAATTTCCCACTCTTTTGAAGGACACAAGTAATTTAATGTAGTTGAATTTTGGAATTCGTGGATTAAAAACTGCAGAATATGAGGAGAAAGTGGTAGGCTGTGACTGGTGCAATGAGTTTTAAACTTTAGCAAGGATTAGAATTTTTGCAGATCCATGAAAAATAGAAATAAAAGCAATATAACCTTTTCAGTGTACAAGTACAGGTTGCAGGCCTTTCCACTTTGGCAGGACTTTCTCTTCCTGTGCAATAATGCCTTCCTCCATATTTGCTTCTTTATAATGTACATGATTTTCCAAAACAAAACAAAAGAATGAGCTGTCATTTTCATTTGTGACTATTTGGCAAAATAACTGTGTGTGTGTGTGTGTGTCTGTGTGAGTGTGTGTGTGTCTGTGTGTGTGTGTGTGTGTGTCTGTGTGAGTATTACATCTAAAACTTCAGGTGCCACAGCAAAATTCTTTAGAAACTAATATGGTAATTTTTAAAACTTAAGTTTCATTAATTATAACTTTAGGAATGCTTCAATATTTGGACAGTAATAATACAGCAATAATTATTTATGTTCTCTACTCCTTCCTTCATTTTCATATACCTATTTGTTCATGGCTCTTGTCCCAAAGAAAGAAAACAGAAAATGTGAGAACTGAGTTGAGCTCTTGTTTTAGCACCTTAGCGATACAGTGCATTGCTGAGCACCATGGTGTGCTGAGAATGTATACGACAATTACTTACTAAATGAAAAAATGACTGACTGACTTGTTGAGTAACTTTGCACTATCTGAGCCTTCCAGTTATCTGTGGGTATCTGGTATTGAAATTGATTAGATAGCTTTCCTAGCACACAATAGGAAGAAACATTATTAATGCTCAAAATACGCCTTGCCAAAGTATTCCAAACTGAACAAACCAAAAATGTGTTAGCAGGGCTAGGGAGATGACTCAGTGGAATAAGCGCTTCCCTGGCAAGTGCAAGGGCCTGAGTTCAATCCCCAGTTCAGCCAAGGAAAAAAAAGGCAGCACACAAAAAAAGTGTTAGCAACACGCTTTTATTTTAGCACTTGTTTTTAATTTATAAAATTCAATGATGGGCAGTAATTTAGAGAAATTGCTTGTACTGTAAAACATGTGTTTCCATCTTCAAAGCAGTTGAAAAAATATTTTATTACAATTTAGATTTTATTCAACAATAGCTCCCTGTAATTATGCTTCCACTAATTAAGGCTTTTATAATTTGGGTCTAATTCAGTCTTCCAACCTATTTTCCATCATTTTTTTTTTTAAATCCATGCGCTGTCAAAACGAACAACTCTACTCTCATTTTCCCCTGTATAAAAGTCAGAGACTACTCCCAGGACCTCACCACAATTAAATACATGAATGGAAAAGCAGATATTATAATGGAAAGCAAATTAGTTTTTGCCTCACTGACAACAAGTACTTGAGATTCTATGAAGATTTTCAAAGAGCAAAACAATCAGGGAGGGCACTTCAGTTGCTGTGTAAACAAACACTACATGCAGATATTCTAATCAGGAACACTGGCAAATGCTACCTTGAGCATTTGGTTTGCATTTCTAATTTACTTTATTCAGTGTGTAGTCATAACTGGGAATTTTAAGAGACTGCTAGCCATCAAATGCGCAAGACTTCATGTGTGAGTAACTTCATTTACACATAACACATTTTTATATGCAAATGTGTATTCTGACATTCAGTATGAAATTATTGAAAGACATCATTTTGGAAAAGGCAAGTAAAACAAAAAGGGAAAAAAACTGCGTATTCTGGAGATTGAACTACAAACTACAGATAAACTTAATTTTATAATTTCAAACCCATTAAAGAAAGTACAGAAATTCCATAAGTATAAATATAACACTTCTTTAGTTAAAGTCCAAGTAAAATGTACATTATGTTAGTGCGTTGGTCCTTGTATCATCTTTGATTAATGAATTCATCCTATAATCCTGAAAGTGGGAGCCAGTTTGTAGCCATATTAAATTAATCACCATCATTGATATATTGTCTGACACGAACAAACCACATATAATTTTGATGAGCTGGAAACACGATTCATAAAACTCAATAGCATTAAATGCAAGGTGATACTGACATATCAATATCAATATTCACATTTTTTAAGACTTAAGCTTCATTAATTATAACTTAGGAATGCTTCAATATTTGGATATTTGTGCGGTAATAACACAGCAATAATTATTTTATGTTCCATTCTCTGCTTTTTTCCTTTTCAAATACCTATTTGTTCATGGCTCTTTTCCCAAAGAAAGAAGATAGAAAATGTAAGAACTACTTTGAGTTCTTGTTTAGCACCAAGAACTAAACAAGAAATAAAACCAAGGTTGTGAAAGAATATCTATTAAAAAAGAGAAGAAAACAAAAATTCCTCAAGGTTAAAACTGCTATAGCCCCACCTTGTGGCTATGATTATAAAAAAAGTCCCAAATAAATCAATGTCCCTGAGTATTTATTACATGCTGGAGTACACTGTTCACTACTCTAGTGTGACATAAAGTAGACTTCACTATTAGTTTTCACATTTCAAGAATTATAAAATCAAGACACACAGAGTTTAAGTAAGTTGTTTAAGGATATAGAGCTAGGAGAAAAAGAGATAGCATTTAAACAAAATCAGATTGTTTCATAGAAAAGTCACAAATTTCTACTCAATCAAGCATCTGTATGCACAGGCTCAGCCAATTACCAATTTAAAAAAAATTAAACAAAAAAACCATGTCTGTACTGAACATGCACAAAATTTTCTTCTGTTCACTATGTTCTAGTAACAATTCTTCAGATTGCAATTATAATTTTAGGTGTCATAAAAATTATAGAGACAATTAAAAGTAGGGAAGAGGCTATGTACATTGGTTGGATGCAAATCCTTTGCCATTTTATATGACAGCCTTGAGTGTCCCCTCCTTTGATGTCTTGGGCAGTCCTAGAAATGATCTCTTACTTGTTGCAAAGATGACTATACTCTGTAAAATAGCAATTGATTTCAAAATTATAAAATAAAGTAAAGTGGTAATTCTTGACTTTTTAGCATTATGGAGGCACACTCGCTTATAAGCCTGTTGATGCACATCTGACTCCCTTGGAGGATGTAATTCTGTGTTTCTAGCAGGAGGCCAGGTAGCTGATGTGTCTTCATGTGAGAAGTTAAGCTTCAGAGAAATAAACAAATACAAAAACTAATTTAAACGGTGATTTGAGGGGTGGGGTACTGGTATAGAAAACCTTCTACAATGTAATATTTTATTCTATTAGCCGAGACAAGTTTGTATTTAATTTCACAAGCTTGTTTTTGTATTTTCCTGACTACATAAATGCTTTTTAAATGTTATCAGAATAGTCTTTCGTCTTTCTTCTGGCTTTCTCCTTGTGAATAAAATGAGTCACTAACCATTTCTATGATTTTTGTAAGTCTTTTACAACTTTCAGTTGGTCTCTGGCCAGAGCAGGGCAGCTAAAGTTTGAATTCTATAGAAATCATGTCCAGCAGTGAAAGCTTACAGATGTTAGAGTTGAAAAATTTGCAAGCATATATAAATATAGGCAACTTTCTAACCCTCTGAGCCTCAATTCCACTACCTGTGTAATAAAGGTGATTATCATTATCTCATGAGAACTGTTGAAGCCAGTATGAAGAATAACGTTCCTGAGGTATCTGAAGTGAGCCTCACATAGCCTCAAATTTTTTCTTTTCTCTTTTTCACCTGAGTTAGTGAGATGGATGTTATGTTGTCCCGCAACTACACAAGGGTGTTTTCTAATAGTTCTTCCTGTTCTAAAATGCTCAACACTGAGAGTTAAAGGAGGAAAAGGTCATTAGAGCCACTGTCTACTGAGGGTTCAGTTCACAGTCAGCTGGCTCCGAGGGAGGCCAGCATAGCAGAGGGGCGCTCAAAGGAGAAGGCTTGTTCATGGGGGGCAGAAGGCAGCAAAGAAGCGAAGCAGTGAAGCAGCGAAGAAGCAGCAGCAAGCAACATGTGCTGAGAGACAAACAGCACCCGTTTCTGTCCCCCACAACTTACCCAGCTACGCACCCTTAGGGCAGGTGACCACTTGGCAAGGTAAGTCGGGTTTTGTAAGAAACTGCAGAACTGTCTCCCACAGCAACTAACCTCTGCCTTCCTGCCTGCTGTGAACACGAGTTCCATTTTCTCACAGCACCATGCTTAAATGTGGGTGGAGCATAGCAAGAGAAAATTTAAAAACAAACAAACAAAAAAAGGAAAACTGAAAATAGCAGAAGAGTAAATAACATGAGCACTAATTTCAAAAGTAAATACTATGAGACAATATTAAAAGAAAATGTATTTTTTAAATTTATTTTTGAAAATAAGATTCACTTTTCAGCTATGAATTGAAGTCCATGGGACTAAAACTGCTGTACTCTACTTCTGAAAGCACTTGAATAAATAAGTTCATAGTCAACAAATTAGTTCCAGAGTGCTCCCTAAAACGTTGGCTTCAAACAATTTCTGCATTCAGAACTGCCTTGGAAGTTTATTTACTCTGAGCGGCAACATAGTCAAAATGCCATATAAACACAAAGGAAGGGTGTGAAATTGAGACATTAGCTGACTGTATCCGGGGCTCGTAGGCGACATAGCCCAGATTCTGAGGAGACCAGAAGAGGGGCAAGAGATTTTCTTCTTCTACAGCCATCTGGAGGCCATGGACAGCTCTGAGCACAGTAGGAAGCGTGCCTGCCTCCGACAGCATGGGACTAGCTCCCTGGGGACTTAACAGAGTATAAAAGTTTGTAATTTGATGAGGCAAACAGTTTCTTCCCACAGAAAGTCAAAGAACCCCTTAAAATAGAGGTTATACTGTGCTAGCCATAGGGTGACAATAATAATTTCAGAAGCCAAAAATGCTTTCAATGCTGTGCACTTTTTGATAAAAATTAATGCAATGTGGGAATTTGATATTATGTCTTAAAATATCCATTACTAATTTATATTTGTCTTCTGATAGATTTTTTTTCCAAGAAAAACTCTGAGAGATATGAAATGCCCCCAGAGGAAACAAAGCTTCTAACACACCCTTGTGTGTTAGCTGGCTCCATGGTGGTATGCGTTTCTTGGCATTTGAGCTAGTTCATGTCTCTGTAAGTTTAAGGTGACAATAGCAATTAAAATATTTGCTCATTAAAAAAAAATCTAAATTGGGTTCAGCAGAATGCAATTATTGCATTTTGATTTTGACGAACTTTGTAATTTTGCATCAATTTGTAAATTAAAGGATCACTTATCTAGCTATTCATATATGGTGCTTTAAACTCTTCTCTGAACTGATTGCAGTGTCTTAATGATTGATGGATTCATTAATGAGTGAACTAAAATATTCATTTTATATCTTTATTCTTTTAGAAAAGTCACTTTTTTTCTATAAATATTTAAGAGTTTGTATATTTACCAAGATCTTATATCAGGCCCAGGGATGTAGCACAGCAGGACAGGTGTTGCCTGACAAGCACAAGGTCCTGAATTTGATTTCTGCTGCCCCCCCAAAATCTTATATGAAGTCACTGGCTAAATTTTATTTTCTGTGAAGATAGAACATGTATATTATATCACATAATATTCCCTGTAACAGTGCTGTGTATCTATTCATAGTCATAACTCTGTTAGAAAAAAAAGGCCAAATTAAAATAATAACTACCCATGCATAAAACATCCATAAATAGGGGAAAAATATACAGCATTTGAGTGAAAAGCAAAAGGAATTCTCCTATCCTGCTGAGGTATGCAGAAGAACAAATGGGTGTTTTGTCTGGTCTGTGGCCCTGGGACAGAGTGTCCTTAGAACTCATATACAATAATTAAAGAAGAATTTGTTATTTTCCTACATTGGATTTTAAGCAAGCAGTGCAGATCATTTATAGCTCTCAAATTTAGCCCCAGGCTACTTTGATTTTTCGTTCAAGGCCCCTCATTCAAAAACATAAGTATATTTAGTGATTATAGATATCATCATTATTTTAATACTTTGAACAAATATAGTATAAAGAGTTTCCCATTTGTAAGACATCTGATAAGATCCATAAAGAGATAACCAAGGTTTAGCTGGCTTCACTCATTTTGAGTTGCCGATGGTGACTTCTGAAACTCCCTGGATGATAGTTACTCTTCATGTAGTTCTACTGGATATTAGGCTCACCAAGTGTTATGTCACTGGGGCAGGGTCATTTGGAGTCCTTTGTAAGTTCCACTTCATTCTCATAATTTGAAGCACCTAATCTCATTTATACCAAACTTATTAAAACCACCTATACATGAGGGAAGTTGGATTAACAATTGTCTTTTTCTTTCTTTTTTTTTTTCTTTTTGGTGAAATCAGGGATTGAATTTAGGCCCTTGGGCTTGCCAAGGAAGTGCTTATACCACTGAGCATCTCTCCGGCCCCTTCCAGTTTTCTTTTGAGTATATTATTTTTGTAAAGATCTAATTATACACTAATACTTATCTTGGTTTGTTAGCGCTTTGGGAGGCCTTTTTTTGTAGCTGTCCAAATATTTCATGAATTTTGGAAAGCTCATAAATAACTAACCCATAACATAGGTGAAGATGGACTTTGAAATCTATGTAAGACATATAGGCGTAAGTTGGTGCTTCTTAAGACTGCCAGCACCATCCAACAAAAATTTTATAGAATAAAAGCTCTATTGTGCATGTTAAGAGACTACAGGGAAATATATGGCTATTTATTTTTGTCTGTCTAGCAGGTTTTTAGTACTTTTTCCTATAGTAACTTATTTCAGACCAAGTCTGGGAAGTAGGAAAATGACTTAGGTTGATACAATACAATACCTACAGAAACCAATAACCTGAGCCAACTGGGTGATGGATTCCTTGCTTGGCTGAAAAATCAGGCTAAGTAGGAAAGCACTGACTCAACAGCAAACAGAAAAAGGTAAAGTAGAACCAAAAGAATCCACTGTTGGTTATTTGGTTACAGTCCCATAGAGGTTCCTTGGAGGTACTTTTGACATCTGCAATACCTGGGATATTTTGTTTGAAGAGCCAGTTTATGAAACCTTTGGCTAACTTTTTTATAATCAAATGCTGTACATAAACCCTGTGGCTTATAAACTATGTACTCCATTCATTTTAATACCTTGAAATTTAGTTTTCAACACAGTGATGGTGAATATATTAAAATGATATATTAAAATTTTATTGCATTTTCTGAATATGCACATTTTGTTTTTCTAAGTTAATTTGAGTTTTGATCTTGTGACTTGTAATTAATACGGACATAGTTTTTAAAAGCAACTCTTGAATTCTTTTCTGTGCTCCAAATACTAATCCCCTTTATTTCTCCCCAAAGCTGTATGTTTCTGAGAAGAAATGCAACATAATGGATATCCCAGATTTTAGTGTGGCTGTAGCCTGACAGATCTTGCAAACTTCCCAGATATGAAACACTCTTTTTAGACTCCCAGAGTCTTCTCTGTTGACTTCTCCTAAGCAATCTATGAACAATGAGCGTAACTTATTTGCTTTGGAGATCAGACCAAGAATATGACAAATTCTACTTTGTTGTTGTTTTTGTCTATGTATTTGGTACAGGGTCTCATTACGCAGCTCAGACTTGTAGTGATTCTGCTGTTTTCAGCCTTCCTAGCCCTCGGATTTCAGGTGTGTGCACTATGCCCAGACTCGGTCACCAGCTCAGTGATGGGGCCGGCAAGACATGCAGGACTGGGGATCAAACCATGGTCTATGCACTTGCCAGAAGCAGGTGCTTATTTTGCTGAGCTATCTTGCTGGCCCTGTTGTTGTTTTAGGAGAAAAATCTGTGGACTAAGGTCCATGCAGAAACACATTTTGAATAAAATAATAATGTACATTTTTTTTGGCAGCACCAGGGATTGAACTCAGGTCCTTGTACTTGCCAGGAAACCGTATTTTTCCCCTGAGCCATCTCCCCAGCCCTCATAATAGTATGTCTTAATTTAAACTAAAAATGCAAGCAAATTGGAATCAACAAACCAGAAAAATCTAGTAAATAAAACAGTAAGAAAAAAATTGAGGCTTAAAATATCTAAGTACTAGCCAGGCATGGTAGCACACAATTGTAATCCCAGAGCTTAGGAGGCTAAGGCAGGAGGACCATTGCAAGTTTGAGTCCAGCCTCAGCTACATAGTGAGTTCAAGGTTGGCCTGAACTACATAATGAAACCTGATCCAAAAAGACAAAAAACATCCAAAATCAATTTAAATAAAAACAGATAAATATTGATTATTCATTTTCTGTTGGTAAAAGCACAGTTGGTCAAAGAGAAAAGTCTGCTGGGATCCAGATTTCACAATTAATTATTTTCTATTTTACCCAATTATATGGATTGGGACACTTACTGTGTGAGGCTGCCTGCTGGGGAGCACTTTTTGATTTGAAATAATTAAAGTGGACATGAAATCAAACCCATGATAGAACAGAAGTCTGTATTCCAGAAGGAAATTTTCTTAAAAGTGAAGGCTAGAATAATGATCCCATCAATGGCATGACCTATCTCTTGGATAAAAAGCTGAATAAAAAGTGAAACGGAGCTCTTCAAATGCAAGGTTTTTAAAAATTCTGACTTGGGAGCCTCCTTTGTAGCATCTTACATCATTCTAAGTGGCCTGGCTTAGACCAGCCACATGCTCACTCTCAACCAGTCATTATGTCAAGGGACAATCACAGATATCAGAGGAGAGGGACATGCAGAAGGGCGTGGTCTGCTTAAGGACCTCAAATGTAGATAAATACCAGTGAACAAAATTTCTAAAAGTATATTGTGTAGGGCTCATGCTTCTCTTGATTCTGCAGTGGCAGAAATATTTTCAAACTAGACATTAAAGTGGAGATGAGAGAAATCTTCTTGTCAGAATGCAGACAGTAAGAGAGAGACAGTCATCTTTTGATGGTTTCCAAAAAGAATGCTGTGGCTTTCTTTTATATATACATATTGATACACACATATCAATGCATAGGTTGTCTTGTAGTATTTAAATTTTATAGATCTATTTATGAATTATGTGCCATCTTACCCTTACGTTTTTTAAAATAAATCAAGAGAAACTCAAAGGTATATATCTAGATTTTATTATTTCAAGAGTTAAGATCTTTAGTTCTTATGTTTTAGTTACTTTCTCATGAATCCTGAAAATATTTTTATTGTGAAAAATAAAAGAACAAAAAAAAAGAAAAATAAAAGAAACAGAGCTTTTCAAAGAAATATTCCAATGGTGGTATGTAATAATCCTCATATCAAAATTAAATTTCATAAAGGCTGGATATAATTTTTCCATCTTTCTTTAACACCAATTCCTGATGATTCATGTACATTTTATTATTTCATTACTAACAAGAGATACCACTAGAAAATTTAAATCTAATTGCTAATATTTTGTTGCTGTTAATTACTTTTAACACTTATGCTAACAACTTAGCTTTACTTTTAAGCTTAAAATTCAGCACAATCCCTTTGGTAGGCTTCTATGTTATGTTTTAAAAATAACTGACACTGATATTTCTTTTCTAATATAAGTGTGTGAAAAAAACCAGAACATTTTCAAGAAAAAAAATCATAGTTTGAAAGTGATAATGCTAACATTTTCTGCCTCCTCTAAGGACTTGTTTATCAGGAAAAGATATGAAATATGCATCATCAGAAAGGTCTCTAAATAGTAGAATTTGACTCTTCTGCTAGAGTGCAGAGTTTTTTTTTTATGGAAAGAGAACAATGTGGTCTTTAATTTAGAGGTCAAGTTGAACTCTGACTCTACCTCTTAGCATGCATGCGTCCTTGGACTCACCACAGAGGCAGACGACCTCATCGTGCTTACACATGTGATGGTCCCAAAAGACAGCACATACTTAGGCCTCTTGAAATCTGTCTTGAAAATAAGTTAAAAATACCTAGAAATGCATACAATGTATTTTCAAGGACTATGCAGTTTTAATACTATTTTGTTATAGTCTTTGCTTGATCACTAGGAATCTTTTTCAAGGATTCTATAACACTGTGCTTCTACATAATTCTATGAGAGGCAAGATTTGCACTAATGGTGGTTGGACAGGATATTATGTCAGCTTCTAGTACTATGGACAACCACTAGAAAAATATCAAGGTAGAAAGTATTAATTATTGAATCTTTGATGTAATTCAAGTATAAAAAATAAGATATGCAAAGAGCTACACTCTACTAGTAAGAGACATACAGTGTAATAATGTCTGTAAATATAATATCATGTATGCACCTTCTATGATACCAAAACATGAAAACAGTTTGCAATGTATTAATTTATCAAATCCATCTTGTCAAGGTATCTTAAAAATGTCTCATTGATATTTGTACTTCAATAAAACAAAAATTAAAAAAAAAAAAGATTCTAAAATGTTTGTAGGGGCAAGAGGCTTTGAAAGCCAGATTGGAGTCTAGGAGGTCACAGAGGCGACGTGCTGAGCCTTTCCCTGCAGTGCCTTCTAGTGGCCTTAGAAGCTCTGCTAGGACTTAAGCACTTGGTGTGGTTTCAGAGCCCCTTCAGTCACTTCATGTGCTGTCTGATGCAGACAGAGGCTGAGGAAGGCAGTAACCATTGACTCTTAGACAGAATAGGTTCATTGTTCTGGAAAGTTTCAACATGAACTATGTACTGGTTGATACATTGTGTCAACTTGAGAAGTTTAGAAGCTTAATCAAGGGACTGGGGAGATGGCTCAGTAGAATAAACACTTTCCTGGCAAGCACAAGGGTCTGAGTTCAATCCCTGGTTCCACCAAAAAAGAAAAAAAAAAAGAAGTTTAATCAAGTGACTCAGCAGAGAACCAGGGTTCTTAGCTTGTAAACATCTTCATCTTCTGCAGGAGGAGGGCGTGGACGTGGACACCGTGTGAATTCTACACTGCCAGCCCCAGGGGAGAGAGAGGCTGGCCAGAAGCCTCAGCTGCTGCCCTTCCCTTTGCTCTTGGCTGTTTTCTGCTTCCATCAGCGGCTGCTCTCTGCTATGTGCTACTCTGCCTGGGAGCCAGCCAGGTGTAGACTGAAACTTCCACTAACCATGAGCTAAATAAACCTTTCATTCCTTAATTTTTGGGTGTTAGTATTTTGTCCCAGCAATGACTAAAAAGTAACTGAAACAAACTGGGATCAACTGAAAGCTTGGAATTTTTCACAAAGACAGAGAACAGACCTAAGGAAAGTGTAATATTACTATTCAATATAGCCTCACCCTCATGCTCATGCCACATAATCATCAGTGTCTGTCCTCTTTTAAAATTAGAATCAAAAGATAACAATGCTTAGCAAGATTTGGTACTCAAAACAAAACACATAAGGATTGTGAAGCAGCGCTGGCATGGCAGGCCTGCTACAGCAGGCTGTTCGTTATTGCTGAAAGCTCTAAAATGTTCACCGTCACTGAACCTAAACCAAAATCATGTGTTCGTGATTCTCATTTTATGAATATATGTTTCTACTCACAATTTCCTCTTGTGATAATGTTTGTACAGTGGTCCATCACTTATGCAGAAGTTTATGTTCCAGACACCCCGCAATAAGTGAAAATCAGCAAAGTAGCGATGTTAAATTTACTATAGTAAAATAAATTTAACATCGCTACTTAATATATATATTTTTATATGTATTTTTATATAATACACACACACACATATATATATATATGTATATGTATATGTATATATATATATATATGAAGGCTTTATAAACCCTTCCCACATCCCTATAAATCTTTCCCACACTTTTCAGAAACACTTCTAATGTTCTCTATGTAATTTTAACTATATGCATGCTGTACAATATTGCAAAATCCTGCAATATAGCAAAAAATTCTGCGATAAATAATTTAGATTAGTATTTTTTGAAAGCCCGAGGCACAGTGAATTCACAAAAGTCAAACCACAAAATAGCGAGGACTACTATATTGGATACAAGAGATACATGCTAAGTTTTTGGAAAAAGCGACACAGTTTGAAGAATAACATAAAAGTTGTAAAATACCAAAATTTTCAAGCATTCAGACATAAATGACATTTACTGTGTGATACTACGCTTTTTAGTCCATGCTTCTTTCTGGATATTGGTGCCTCTCTCTACCATTTATTCATTTATCTGTCATTCTATTAGTGCATTTTATATTGTTAAAATATGTTTGAGATATGATTTTAGATATTTCCATTTTTTATAAGTTTATGTAATCATTATTTTCCCACGTCATATGCTCATTTCCTAAGTGGCGTATTGCTGCTCCCATCTATAGGACATTTCCAATTGTTTAATAATGAATTCCAAAAATTTTATTAGGATAATCATAATATCAGGATCATTCATCTAATCAATGATAATAGGCCATCTATGGAAATCTTACAAGATCGCTCTTAATAATTTTGAGAAAATGTCTCTAAATATACTGACACAGAGACATTTATTATTATTTCATAGTTGACAAATGCTGACTCTTAAAGTGTCTAGAACGAATCATTTATTCTGAAAGGAAAGTAGGATAGGGCGGAGCCACATCTGTCAAAACGAGAAGCCTTATAAAGGAACAAATGAATGTTTACATTTTAGACGGCTAGGTTACATGGTACCTCAAAATTATCAGTGTAAAGAAACACACGCTTTTAGGCCACAGGTTCTCTGTGTCACAGGAGTGGGCATAGTTTAACTAGATTTTCTACAGAGTCCACCGAGGTATGGGCCAGGACTGGCTGCCCACCAGAGCCTGGGCTGTGGTGCAGATCCTCTGCCAACCTCTTTTAGGTTGCTGGGAGAGCTCCGTTCATCCTAGCGGAAGGCCTGAAGGCTTCAGTGTGTTGCTGGAGGCCACTCGGCTCCTTGGAATCACTTAAAGTTTCTTGCTACCTGGGCCTCTGGCAGGAAGGGCTTGATTCAAAGCAGCTTGCTTCTTCACAGTAACTAGGGAGAAACTCTAGTTTTAGGCTCTGATGTAGTATACTCATGGGAGTGTTCGCTTTGTTTTTGTTGGCTACAAGCAGCTCCTTTTCTCACTTAGGGGCTTGGATATTAAAAGGCAAAATTCCTGAGGTCTAGTCCTAAGCTGCTATAACTGAAAAGTAAAGCTTTTCCTTTTTAATGAATGGTGTTCTGTTTTCAAAATCTTTTTGGAATAATCAGCATGGAGGTAATGGAAGAAATCATTCACAAATAGCCTCCAACTGGTAAAATTAATTTGCTTTTCTGACATCATGGATGAAAGTTTATTCAGTACCCTTGACATTTCTTATTTTTGTGAATATATTTAATTTTAGCCATCCTAGTGTTTGTGAAAGATCTCATTCTGGTTTTTAGTTCATTTTTCTGGTAAATAATGGTACTGACCCTCATTAGATATCTAGCATCATCAAGAATGTCAAATGCCTGAAAATATTTAACAAATGATGTAATACATCTTTGCATTAAGAATATAAGACAACACTGAGATAAACTGAAGAAGGCCTAGAAACTTTAAAAAAGGGATTAAAATATTTAACTTTTAGACATAGGTTTATATATGTAAATTTATACAAAATTTTTAGGCCAGGAATGAGAATCATTTATTTTTTTTTTATTTTTATTTTTTTTTTAAGTAAGGATCTACAGTGTCTACAGGGTCTCACTACATAGATCAGACTTGTAGTGATCCACCTGTGTTTATTCTTCCAACTGCTGGGATTACATGCCCAGTCTGGATCGCTATCTCAGTGCACCCCAGGGGCAGGGCCAGCCTGGAATAGAATCCAACTGCTGTATCTGTGTACGCAGGCACTTTAATCCGCTGAGCTATTTGACCCACCTGAGAGTCATTTATTTGCATCAAAAGAAGGAGCTCAGGTTTAAAAGTAATTCATGAAAAAGGTTAACAAAGAAAAATGTCAAAATAATAAAACACATGACCAAATGATCATGTTTTTCTGGGGAAAACATCAAATAATAAAGGTATAAGCTAGGCATGGTGGTACATGCCTGTAATACCAGCACTTGGGAGGAGGTTGAGGCTGGAGGATTCTCATGAATTTGAGGCCAGTCTAGCTTACATACTGAGCTCAATGCCAGTTTGGGCTGCATAGCAAGATCCTGTCTCAAATTAAATAAATAGATAAGATGTAAATATAAATTTTGTTTCTTAAACTGTCGAATATAGAATAAATCAATGAATGGAAAGAAAAAGAACTAAATCCTCAAGAAATGTGTCACACAGAAATACTCTTAAATAGGAGTTGGACAATTATCTAATAATATGACATCACTATAAATACTGACTTCACATTGTCCAATAGTTGGCATTTATCAATCCAACAAGAGAAACAAGCAGAGGCTACTAAAGTCACTTCATGGAGGCCTTCAGAGGTCCTTTGGAAGGTCCATTTTAAATCCCTGACTTAATCTTCATCTTTCAAGATCCTTAACAGTGTGAATATCAGAAAAAAGTTGGAGGAAAGCACATAAACAGAAAGCTCCTCAATATATTGTCTTCCTAATTACTGTGACAAGCAGGCTACCCAGAGATGACCCCCTCTTGGCCTCTGCAAAATAAAATTCCCTTTTTGCCCCCTTTTGCTGTCCCTTCTGTACAAACATTTCCTGTTTTTGCTGGCCAAAACCCTTGGTTGCATTACTGCCCTCCACCCACCCTTCCCACATCCTGTTTAAAGCCCCTGCCCCCTACGTGCCTTGCAGCATA